>SMSR01015574.1:0-13679 GCA_019453355.1 Ceratina japonica | reverse complement strand
CTGTTTATAAATCGATGAAATAAATAATAATTGAAAATGTTCTGATAATAAATTATTCCCAGTGTATCCTGAACCTACCAGAATTGGAAGCATTGTAATATATTGTCGTTTTTTACACGATATTTTGTTTCTTACTATTAGCCGTATTCTATTTCTACATAGATCACAAATCAGATTGGTTTATTCAAATGTCACAATCAATTGGAACGAATTGTCAGATAATTGAATAAAGCATGCACTGGACACGATCTGTGCTTTTTGTACTCAAGTTAAAAATAGATTACGTGTATCCAAATAGTTGATTATCATGGTATCACCTAGTTTTCCACAACCGAAAGCCACGTGTGCTATGAAAAACAGAATTATCAAATATTCTCGATAGAGAAGCTGATTGGTCGGCTCAAGGTCACGAAATCTGATCGTCCATGCTTCAAAGCAAAGGAACAAGAGCAGAGCACCAGTGCCGCTTCTGTACTCTTGGTGGATAGGCAGTCGCATAAAATTGTGCGAGGGAAAGCGCGGCAATCAGGCCGCGTTGTTTTCCTTTCTGTTAAAATAGTGTGTTCCTGTTATCGCGAATTTTCTTACATTATTTTTTAAGGCCCAATCAGAAGAATGACCGTCGAGATCGATAAAGAGGAGTTGAAAAAGCGCTTGACGCCGTTACAGTGGCACGTCACACAAGAAAAGGGCACGGAGAGGTAAGCGTGTCACCGGAATTTAATTTATTTGCTCATCATGGAATTCTACACACGTGAATTATGTTTGCTCATGCCATAAGTTACTGAAATATTGTCTATTTATCGATTCCGTTCGTCTCAAGATTTCGATGAATCTCTTCTTACAATTACGAGTGGTTTCACATGTACATAAACAATGTTTTGTAATTCAGATTTCTGCTTTGCAAAACAAAGAACAATTGTATATCAACATTAAAAGAAATGGTATTAAACCATTGGTTGGTTTGCTTCAATCTTTGTAAAAGTCAGTATGCTTTATTGCTATTGTTATTGATATTTACTAATTTTTATACAATTGTTTAAACAACAATGTGCTATTAGTACGAATTTGAGGAACGACATACTGACGATGAAGAAAAATGACGATATTAACGATGATACAGTTTTCCAAAAATGTTGGTGAAAACTGGCTTACTTTTAGGCAATGTGTGACCAAAATAACTTTTTCAAGAGCATGTGCTGGCCTGACTTTGCGTCATGACCGAGTGGTTTAAAAATAAATGATAGGCCCTCATAATTAACTTCCTACTATAAGTCTTATCGTGGTTCTTCTATAATCTTCTTTGTGCAGGCCCTTTTCTGGTTGCTACAACAAATTCTACGAGAAAGGCACGTACACCTGCGTAATTTGTGATCAAGAATTATTTTCCTCTGACACAAAATATGATAGTGGTTGTGGTTGGCCTGCATTCAATGAAGTATTGGATCAGGGTCGAGTCAAGTTAACCAAAGATACTTCACACGGTAAGCTACTTGTAATGCTTACAATTTTTCTTACATCTTTTTCTTTAGAATTATGCTCGGACTCTTAGAACTATAACATACATATAATATTCATCACGGCATATCATTTTACATTAATTTCAAGTATTCGCTTGAATGGTAGATAGATAAACTCTTTTTAGCAAGCGATATTCTGTAATATCATGTGACTAGTTGAGTTTTATCTACTTATCATTCTTACGTACTCTATTCATTTTATCTTACATTCACTTGATCACAAGACCTTTCCCAATCTTTAGTTCTGCTTCTACTCAAGCCTTCCACAATTTTCTACATGATTTTATTTAGTCATCGTTATCTTCCTAAAAAAATGGCACAGATACATAAGTTAAGTTCTATCAGCTAAATACATTTTTATAGTTTTTTCGTTTACTGGTTTTTGCATGGAGATTTGATCAGTGTTATGGAATTTCAGCTATTAATATGTACATGTCTGATGTATAAAAATAAACTGTTTGCACAGTCATAATTCAATTGTTACTTGTACAATTTATTCAAATTCAAATTCTGATATGGAAGGCAAATATTCCTTGAAAATCCTCTACCTCTGCATGTTAATGCTTAGAGTGTGATTTGTGTTAGACTTACATCATCTACTGTACCAAACCAAAAGCATAGTTGTGCAACATAAAAGCCAATCTTTATGTATTTCGTTGTATAATGAAACAACAATTAATATTCAATAGTTTTTTAACACATAGTTTTGCTTTATACTTTATACAATATTTTAATTCAACTATTAAAATAATATAATTGAAGCTTGAGTTATAACACGATAGTCATTTAACTATACTTCTTCTTCTAAATACTTTATTTATCTAAATTAATTTCTTTTAATATTAGTATATAGGTGACTAAAAATGTAAACCAGTAGATAACACTCGGCGATTATAGTTCAGTGGTGCTGCATACCATTTAAGAATATGCACAAAAGTAGGATCTTTTCTGTGTTAATTGTACTGCGTCAATTAAACTTTTTAAGTAGCATAAAGGTATCTAAAGTGGCAAATGTTGGTCAAGTTTATTTCAATACATTTTTCAATTCTCTCGTACGATATGGGATATGGAGGAAGCTACTATGGATGAGAGTAAAGAAAGGAACAAGATTATGGGTATCATTTAGAATGAGTAGATATTTAATAATTGAAATCGGATAAACGTATTCTTAATTTTGAAAGTTAGTTCGATTGAAAGATGTTTAGAGTGCATCAGGAAAGGTGTTGGTCTGCGTTTAATCACACTCTATTTATTCTATTTCCTTTGTCTTCCCTATTGCTCCGCTACCACCACTTCACTCTCACCATTGACACACGAAAACTGCGTCGACAATTGACGTACAGTTGGTGGAAATCTACTACTGCTGATCGCAAACCCAGATATGGTGCGGACCGAGGTGACCTGTTCGAAGTGCGGCTCGCATCTGGGACACGTGTTCAACGACGGACCGAAGCCCACCAGGAAACGGTTTTGCATCAACTCCGCATCCATTAACTTCCATTCGGCGGGCGAAGAGAAGAAGACGACGTCGTAATCATTCATTTCGACGTATAGTTTAAGAATGCTTGACAAATCTAACTTATATGAAACTTCTAATTTTGAGACGGGCACGCGCAGCACATACGATATTATATATGTTTCATATTCAAATTACATTTTGCTATTGCCCAATTTTTTCGTTAGACTTTAGAGATTTTGTAAGATTTTACAATGGATGAATACTTTTTGCGTAAAATACTGTGTACAATCTATCTCCATTCTGTATAAAACGAAGTGCAAGTTTTTTATTTCCATACGTTAAGGCGCGTAGATCGTTTCGCGAGAGGTATGTATATGTACATGTGCAGTGATGAATCGCGTACGATATCGTAATGTTAGGATAAATTCGATTTCTTGTACATACATACTAAATGAATGTAAAATAAATACATTTAGTGTGTGTAAAATACATAAGTAAATTAATGTAAAATGTTTAAAAAGATAATTTATGAAAGCGTTCTGTTATTTTTTCATGTTACATACGATGAACATAATGTAATGTAAACGACAACCACTATTTATTTGTCTCAATATACTAAATTATATAAAAAGTTCAATATTTTATTGTTAATTATTTATATGGTACAACCCTTCAAGGAAAGATACTTTCATTTCGCGTGTGATCAGAACGGAAGAAAGGATCTATCTGGAAGAAGAATCTTTCTTTTTTTTTTTGTTATAAAATGTTTTCTTATATTGTAACGTTTCAAAACAAACTAAAAGGTGTTACAGTACAATATATACGCAAATTCTAGGCGTTATTTTTACAATAATTCATCATCCGCTTACTGCTTTCTTTCGTGTTTTTTTCACTTTTTAAATTCGTCTGTTTAAATGTTGTATTAGAGCTTTCCTGAGAAACCAGATTTTTCTATCAAATGCTTTCCTCGGACAATAAAAATCGCCAATTTCATAAAAAAGGAAGGTACATGTAGTTAAAAAGATAGGAATTCCTTTCCATTGGCTTCGTCGCTAGGCCTGATTCGTTTTGTAATTGAGATCTCAAAGCATTTTCAAAAACATCATAAAAAAGATTGTTGAAAACATGCGTATACATACTTAAATCTGATTTGTGTATAGGAACCTATTTCGTAGTTCTAAACTGACAATAATACGTTTCTTACAAGGATACGTAAATGCACTTGGAACAGTAATCGAAATGCGGATGCAAAATGATTGAACTTGTCCATATCTCTACTAAAACTTGTCATAGTCGTGATTCTGTCCTTCGACAGTGGAAACAACGATTGTTACAATTTTCTGGGTAATACTAAATCTTTTATTGCAGTAAGGCATGTTAATACAACTTTTGTACTTTTTGCTTATTAAATAAATAAATAAATAAAATGTCGGTAGGAGTTCTCTAGGATTAGTAGAAAAATACGGACAAATAGATTTTGCATCAGACTTCGACTGAATAAAAAATAAATCTTATAGATAGCTGCTTGTAGCTGAAATACGCTTAATAACTGCCGCAGTAATATAATACAATGATAATAAAAAATGGACGTTAATTTTTCCTTCTTTCTTTTTTTCCACTAAAGATATTTGTGAAAATGCAGGATCTCGTTCAGTGTTTCACCTGATCGAGATAACGTAAAATTTTGACCCTGAATCGTACATTCTTTTCTTCACATGAACGCGTATTTGTTAATACTATACGTGCACAATTATTTTCTTTCCTCCCGTCGCTGCTTACGAGTCCATGGATAATCTGGAATTGATGCCGAAACGAAATGACACGAAAAGCTGTTTTTCACGGAATACAGAGGCAAGTTTTATAAATAATGATTCACAGATTTTATCTATCGGCATACAATTCCAAATTTCGTCGCAAGCTTGACAGAACCTGAGCTGCTTCGCCTGTCAAGTATAATTAGACATTATCGATTATTATAAAAAACTAATCAGGCTCTTTTTTTACGAAAACAAACTCAGTACGTAAATGTATACATTATTACTATTAGACGATTGTTCGTTACCAAATAACGTATGCTTTTTTTCTCAATATTTTTTCCTCGGTTTCAGTACGTAATATATCGTTAGTTCTTTCAATACCTATTTCATAGTTTTACATGGCGTTTCTTCAGCAGTTAATTTTACGATAAACTCCTATATTATAATGAAGATGATTGAGAATAAAAATAATAAGTCGACAAGTCTTTAAACTAAAAGTAGTGTCCAAGGTTTCTATCTTTTTTCTCGATAAATGTATATGTGTAAGATATAATACAATTAGGAAAGACGTTAATTATTACGTTTAATGTAGTACAACCATAGTAGAAACCTCGTTTGAACGTAAAACTTGTATAACTCTGATTCGTATGGGTTGGCTGCATTCGAACAAATTATATTTATACTTATTCTCGTTTGATGATTCAAGATCGTAAGGAATCTAGCGCGAGTTTTTTCACGTCTCTAAACATGATAAGACAGGCACTTTATAGTGTCACAAGAATGCTCCTATATCTGAACCTTGTTTTAAAATTTCGTCGATCATCCGTTCACATTATTAGTATTTTCTTTGTTTCGTTAAGACACGTTAAAGACGACATTGTGTTTGACCTCGAAGAACACACGTATAACTGGACGTTAGTTTCCGTCCATTAGAAAGATGTTCTTACAACTAATGTATTTTTATATTAGTGAAAAGGTCAACGGCTTATCCCAACGTGTCTCGTTCATTCTAACGCGATGCAAATGAGAAAAAGTACTTATACGTTTTATCTTACAATTACAAATGAATAGCGTTTAAATAATAATCGCATGGTATCGCAATATATAAATTGATCATAAAACTTCGCTCTATCATACGAAATCAAATATTTCATTTTCTTTCCGTACTATATACATATATATGCGTAACGTAATGCAAAAATTGCAGGTGTCCAAGTATTTAAAAAATCTATTAAAAACTTTAATTCAATATATTTATATATGTATATAACATAAAAAGTCTACCAACATTCAATGACAAGAACGTGATTCGTGAGAACGTTTAAAACAAGTTAGGCTATCGCTTACACATCTACGTCGTACTGACAGACCAAAGACATGAAAACATATTGCTCTGCTCTTTCGTAACTTCGTTTCAAAAAATATAAGTCTGACACGAAGACCAATTTTTTTTTCTTGTTTATCTTCTTCTACGATTTCCTTGTTAAACCATAATAATATATTAGAATAGGTCCTATGTACTTGTTCACATTTGTTTACGGTATTATCTAATAAGGTTTCTCGCTATAAATGTGTGTGTGTTTGTAGCTAACTCCAATCTTCGATTTCTTTCGTTAGAGTCAGTAATACTAGTGTGTTTCTTTTTTATATCTTTAGAAAATAACTGACAGTCGCTTGAGAATCCTCGATGACAGTCTGTTCATTAGCGCGAGAGTACTTCAGGCAACGACCCACGTATTCGCACAAGTACATTCTTTTATATCGACGACTATTTAAATAAAATGGTGGTACCCTTCGTGGCTAATGAAAACCCATCGAGGAATACAAGGCTATCTGNCCTGAATCGTACATTCTTTTCTTCACATGAACGCGTATTTGTTAATACTATACGTGCACAATTATTTTCTTTCCTCCCGTCGCTGCTTACGAGTCCATGGATAATCTGGAATTGATGCCGAAACGAAATGACACGAAAAGCTGTTTTTCACGGAATACAGAGGCAAGTTTTATAAATAATGATTCACAGATTTTATCTATCGGCATACAATTCCAAATTTCGTCGCAAGCTTGACAGAACCTGAGCTGCTTCGCCTGTCAAGTATAATTAGACATTATCGATTATTATAAAAAACTAATCAGGCTCTTTTTTTACGAAAACAAACTCAGTACGTAAATGTATACATTATTACTATTAGACGATTGTTCGTTACCAAATAACGTATGCTTTTTTTCTCAATATTTTTTCCTCGGTTTCAGTACGTAATATATCGTTAGTTCTTTCAATACCTATTTCATAGTTTTACATGGCGTTTCTTCAGCAGTTAATTTTACGATAAACTCCTATATTATAATGAAGATGATTGAGAATAAAAATAATAAGTCGACAAGTCTTTAAACTAAAAGTAGTGTCCAAGGTTTCTATCTTTTTTCTCGATAAATGTATATGTGTAAGATATAATACAATTAGGAAAGACGTTAATTATTACGTTTAATGTAGTACAACCATAGTAGAAACCTCGTTTGAACGTAAAACTTGTATAACTCTGATTCGTATGGGTTGGCTGCATTCGAACAAATTATATTTATACTTATTCTCGTTTGATGATTCAAGATCGTAAGGAATCTAGCGCGAGTTTTTTCACGTCTCTAAACATGATAAGACAGGCACTTTATAGTGTCACAAGAATGCTCCTATATCTGAACCTTGTTTTAAAATTTCGTCGATCATCCGTTCACATTATTAGTATTTTCTTTGTTTCGTTAAGACACGTTAAAGACGACATTGTGTTTGACCTCGAAGAACACACGTATAACTGGACGTTAGTTTCCGTCCATTAGAAAGATGTTCTTACAACTAATGTATTTTTATATTAGTGAAAAGGTCAACGGCTTATCCCAACGTGTCTCGTTCATTCTAACGCGATGCAAATGAGAAAAAGTACTTATACGTTTTATCTTACAATTACAAATGAATAGCGTTTAAATAATAATCGCATGGTATCGCAATATATAAATTGATCATAAAACTTCGCTCTATCATACGAAATCAAATATTTCATTTTCTTTCCGTACTATATACATATATATGCGTAACGTAATGCAAAAATTGCAGGTGTCCAAGTATTTAAAAAATCTATTAAAAACTTTAATTCAATATATTTATATATGTATATAACATAAAAAGTCTACCAACATTCAATGACAAGAACGTGATTCGTGAGAACGTTTAAAACAAGTTAGGCTATCGCTTACACATCTACGTCGTACTGACAGACCAAAGACATGAAAACATATTGCTCTGCTCTTTCGTAACTTCGTTTCAAAAAATATAAGTCTGACACGAAGACCAATTTTTTTTTCTTGTTTATCTTCTTCTACGATTTCCTTGTTAAACCATAATAATATATTAGAATAGGTCCTATGTACTTGTTCACATTTGTTTACGGTATTATCTAATAAGGTTTCTCGCTATAAATGTGTGTGTGTTTGTAGCTAACTCCAATCTTCGATTTCTTTCGTTAGAGTCAGTAATACTAGTGTGTTTCTTTTTTATATCTTTAGAAAATAACTGACAGTCGCTTGAGAATCCTCGATGACAGTCTGTTCATTAGCGCGAGAGTACTTCAGGCAACGACCCACGTATTCGCACAAGTACATTCTTTTATATCGACGACTATTTAAATAAAATGGTGGTACCCTTCGTGGCTAATGAAAACCCATCGAGGAATACAAGGCTATCTGCCGTCAGATCGTTCACAGTTCGTCTGATTTATCTTTTTTCTTATTTCTCCTCGCAACATGCGAGACTCGAGCAATTTAAAAACTTTGAAACCATTTCACGATACCCTTCAACGTATCGGATAAGTTCTATCTATCTATGACCTATATATATTTATTTATTTATTTATATATTTATATATTTATATATGTTTATTTATTATATATTATTGAATTATTGTGCCGTTCCATTTTGGGAGGGTGATTCATTATTTTCTTGCAAAATTATATCGCCGCGATCATTACGCGTGACCACGAATATCGCTCTTCTAATTACCTTTAGCAGCCTCCTTTGCTGCCATTATTAAGGGTGTTAAGGAAGCAAGTGGCCTTGCTAGTTTCAGAAAAGGATGCTGCAATCCCGTAGAAAAATGACAAATTTGATTAAGATTTATTTTATGTACGACTCTAAGTCTGACATGAATAATATATATATTGTATCCTTGAAGAATTACCTTGAGTAATTCTGAAGCCGCAGATCGTTTCTCCACTTCGACTTCTAAACACTGATCTAAGAAGTCTTGAAAGATCCCCGACAACTTATCCTTTTCTTTAATCTCAGGCTTCCCATTTGTTGCAATCAGATAAAGCGCTCTCAATGGATTTTCGTTTAAATACGGCGGTTCTCCTTCGATCATTTCAATAGCCATTATACCCAAGGACCAGATGTCGACCTGACAGTTCAAATCATTTTTTAATAATGACTGATCAAGTTATATTTCTTATCATAGAAATTGAGACGTTTACCTTTGGACCGTACTGTTTCCTTGTAACTACTTCCGGCGCCATCCAATATGGCGTACCGACCATCGTGGTCCGTTTGCTCTGCTCTGGTGAGATTTGTGCACAAAAACCAAAATCTGTCAGCTTGACACCACCGTCCAACCCGAGCAGGATATTATCAGACTTAATATCCCTGTGTATAACTTGATTACAATGCAGGAACTCCAACGCTTGCAGTACTTCTCTACACACCGCCGCTATTTGGCCCTCGTCCATACAAGTTTCAGTTACAACGTCCGTCAAACTACCACCAGGTAAATATTCCATAACCACCCACAACTCTTCCCCCACAAGGTAACTGTCCAGGTAATTTACAACGTTCGGATGTTTGTTCTCCCGCATTACCAGTATTTCATTAATTATTAACTCCTTCTTTGGTTGCTGCGAAAGGTTCATCTGTTTTATTGCAACTTCCATTCCCGTTGACGTCTCGATCGCCGTGTACACTGTTCCCGAAGCACTGCAAAGAACGAACAAGAACCGTGAAACAATTTCCACGATTCGGTGAACCATAAAACAACCTACCCCTGTCCTATCTTCTCCATTTTCGTATATTTCCTATTGGGATCGCCTACGCTTACAATCGTTCTTAACTTCTCTAAAATCTCGTCGTCCGACATTTTTTTCTTCCTAGCTTTATCACTTTGCGCCGGTCTCGTTTGATCGGTTGTGGTCGACGTGGTCGTCGCTTGATTTTTATTTCTATCCAACTGTGATTGATGCGATTGTTGAGGTGTACCATTTCTCTGAGGCGATCCTAACGTGGTGGTTAACGGTGGCGGCGGTTCTTCTTCTATTGGCTTTGTATACTGTTCAGAAGTTTTCCTCTTTACTGTTCATATTCATATACGAATAAGAAGTAACTCGTAGACAATTATTTTACTTACAATCGACTTCGTACGTTCGGGTCGCGCGGAGATCGGTGGAGGCGGAGGTTCATCCTCCTGTTCGGAACTAGTTGCGCAAGCATCTGTGGGCGTACTGCTCGGACTACTGCTGCTTACTCTGTAATTTTATTGTTTCTCAGCGTATATTTAAAGATAGATTAATTAGGTACAGGCATAGAAATGCAAAAATCTCACCTGCTGAGCGAATGTTGCGAATGAGAACTTCCGGAAGTTTGGGACATCGCTTGAGCACGAATGTTTCCCACTCCCGTTCCAACACCTATACCCATGCTTCTAGGACTGCTTGCTCTTTCAATCGGAGCTAAACATACGGTTTTATCTATTTGATTCCCTAACGCACATACGATTAGTAACAATATGAATGACAATGTAAGTTCATGTTTGCAAAAGTATTGTTCACTTACCAACTACTCCGACCATCTTGGTGGTGGTCATGTATTTGGAACCTTTCGTTTCTTTACTGCTACTGTCATACCAATTTAGAACGTCTAACACAGCTTGTGGATTCTTCTTCTGTTCTTGTTTACTAATGTTACTGGTCATAAGCAATCTCGCCCATGCTTCCGGCATCCCCTAAGATCAAGTTATGTTTCAGAGACATTGTTAATTAATTGAAAATAACTGATACGGGATTGTTTGCAAATGTTTACGATTCTCGCAGTTTCGGAAACTAAGAGAATAGATCGTGCAAATATAAAATATTTGACAATCGAATGGTTTTAGAAAAACCGTAAGATCTTAAGCGGTCAAACCAATGGTAAATCTTATTCTGCAAGAAAGCAATGTAATATATCAAATGCAACGTTGACTAAAGCGTCTATCAGACTACCAAAGCATATCTACATCTCCAATCTATGTTAATTACAAAAATTTTGAATTGAAATAAAAGAACCGAACAACTTAGTCCTGTTGATTGCAACAAAAACAAACAGTCAAATTAAGTGTAGTAAGAAGTACAAACTATTCTTTTTGTGGTTCACTTGAGATTACTTACTGTTATTGGCAGCTTGAAAGAAATACGTGTCTAGTTAGTTCTTCATGTGAAAAAATAATAGGTATAAGAAGCATCAGACAAATTACCAAATTACTTTTCCACAATGTCCATACACATGTGAACAAGTGATGAAAATTCAATTTCATTTAGGTACGAAAAATCCATCAGAGAATCAGACTTCTCTTCTTTATAACAAGAACACAGTTTATCTTAATGTCAAATGATACATTGCTAGTCGATTTTTGATATGTATGTTTGGATACTCCGTACCATTGTATAATAGCAAAGCAGAAAGCGAGTGCACTTTGAACGATAGTAACAGATTGCAATATATCAAATTGACTTACCGTGAATTCACCAGTAACAGCATCGAAACCGACGTGTACGGTGTGTTCAAAATTGGTGGGGTAACTGATGTTGGGTTTATCCTTGTTCTCTTTTACCTTCATTTTACTCTTAAGTGTCTTTTTCTTTCGTTCATCGGAATCAGGTTCTTTAGGTAGTGGACGCATGTCCACTGGTAAATTAGGTGCTGATTCACCTCTGGAATACATTTCATACATCAGTATTATCAATGATTATTAATGCATAAAAATAATTTTAGTCGATTGTAGAGTGATCAACATATTCTGAAACTTAGTTTAACATGCTTTACTAATCGTATTGACTAGTACATAATTGAGAAAAATAAAAATACATTCATATTCTGCTAGAAATAATGTATATAAAGAAAATAAAAGGGAGTACGTGCATGGGACATGTTCATAAGGTATGTTTGTGCACATACACAGAGGGACTTAAAAGGATGGTCTCCCACATGAGAATGTCATTGCGTCTGAACTGTAGGATTTTATTTTTAGCAGCCACTAGATTAGTGTCTGTTCCTCTATTTTTGGGAGATGCAGACTTCTACTTATTGCAAAGGAAATAATAAGGATACAAAGTGTAACAAACTCATTAATTTTTAGTGTCACACAAAACATAATATAAAAGTATTGTAATGTTAGACAATGTGGTACAGGATAGGAACAAATATCACAGACAAAGCTTGATCGTTAGATGGTTAATCTTTTCCATTGAATATTGTTAACTTTAAAATACCTGTTCGATGTAAGTCGCACAGGAGGTGCAGGGGGTTTGTCTTCTTCATCTGACATGTTGTTTCTGCTCTTCACTCTTTGTTGCCAATCTACTTTGCGTCGTTGCGTCTCAATAGTTTTATCTTATCCTCTAATACTATAATATTCTGCCTCGCGTGTCTTAGTTTTTCTTAATGTTGTACAAATCTTAAAAGACTAAGGGCTTGAATCACAGTTGCACAGAGAATCCTTTACGTAGATCAAACCACCGAGACGTGTGATTTCGAGATCCATTCACTATTCTTGTCAGAGAGAAAAAAAAAGAAAAAAAAAGAGAAATTGCTCGGTCGAACTCGACGAACGCAGTTGAAATGTTTTAAATCTACCGGCTCTGTATCACGAGCACAGACGTACGGACTCTCGGCGACCGGTTGAGAACATGGAACGAAACGGGGAGCAAAAATGCCCCTCCTCGTGGGTTGACAGTTTCGAAGAGCTGCTCGCGAAACGTCTCGTTCGACGCCGAGTACGTCGCGGCGACCTCGAACGGGTCAATGTCGTGGGTATGGGGTGTACTCGAAGACGAGGGATAGACAGGCGCCTCGAAAGCGTGCGTGATTCACGTACGGGTACAGACACCGCGCCGCATCCACGAATCTCTAGTTCTTTCTCTATTCCTCTCTCTCGCACTCACTCGCTCGTTCTCTTTCTCTCACCCCTTTTCACCGTTTCGTTCTCCGTCTGGATCCTCCTTCGGTGCCGTCGTCTCGGACCCCGTTCACAGTTTTCGTTTTGTCACTCCTCCCGTTTTTCTCGCCGTTCGGAATGAGAGCGAAAAGAAAAAATACGGTTCGTGTATCGTGTATATATGGCGCCGCTTTATCCACACGTCCGTGATGTGCCGCGTTTTGGGCACGGCGGAGGCGGAACCACGCGGCGCTCCAAGTCTTATCAATGGCACCTCATTTCGTACATGTATAATCGACGCTCGACGTCGACGAATTCTGTCTCCCTCGGCCGCCCCGTATTTATCCACGACCGTTGTTTCGAGGAATAGATAAGAAAGTCTGAATCACCACCGCCGCCGCCGCGGTCCTCAGCCACTGCACAGCGCCTCCACTGGAACACCGTTCACTCCCTCTCTTTCTCCTTTATCTTTCTCCTTTCCTTTCTCTTTCTCTTTCCGTTTCCCTTGGACGATTTTTCGCTCGCCTCGCCACTTCACCTTTCCGCTCCCCGTTCAATTCTATCTTATCGCTCGTACACTTACGAGGTTTGATCATTAGCTTACATGTATGTATTTATTTTCTCACCTACACCTATTGTCATCAACACCACCGATCGACGTGTGTGCGTGTGTATACATACATGATTTGAAAAAATGTTTCGAACGATGTGGGTG
>SMSR01015573.1:127819-165442 GCA_019453355.1 Ceratina japonica | reverse complement strand
TATATATCTGTATGTACAGGACCGCGAAGGGATCGGGGTTACCTTAGACCGTCCTCCCTCGCCTTGCTTCCCGCGGACGGTAATTAAGCGTCTTTCACGATGGCAGGTTTACGAGTCGATCCGGCGAGTGGACGTAAATTACCCTCGGATAGGAAAGAAACGAGGGTTGGGAAAGGACTCGTATATCCGGTATCGCGCTAAGCCCCCGGACTCCTGGAGGCGACGAACCGGACAGAGTCCGCAGTTCCACGTGAATGGAAACGGACGGCGGTTTCTCTAACCCCTACAGTTATCTCGAAACCGTTTCGCCCCGCTAATAATCTCTTAAAAGAAGTTCCGGGATACACTCGGTTCCTCGGAATCCTCGACCTTGGCGGCCGGTCCGTCCGTCCGTCCCGATCGTTATTAGAGTTTATTCAGGTCATGAACGCGGCGTACACAATATGAAACACTCGTGCACACATCACGAGAGCTCGCGAATACGTCATAAAAGTATATTGCAACTGACTCGTGGAATCGCTGGTGCGCCGTTCGCTCGATGGCTCGGCCAAGATTCTCTCTTCTCTCCCGCGCCTCGGATCCCGGTCCAAGGAACAATTGAAGGAACCTTAGGAGATCCGTTCTTCCGAAAGAATCACGGGAGTGGAGCACGTATCTCCGGCGAGCCGATCGGGATAATCTCGATTCAAAAGGAACGCTGCTGCTCCCCGTGTCTTGTACAAGGGGATCCGGAGCATGTTCGCCCCGGCAAATACCCCGTGGAACGATATTATTCGCGGGCCGGTGGTATTTTTTCAACGGACCATGTGAAAAAAAAAAAAAAGAGGAGAACGTCCGCGTAGCTCGGGGCTAATGCGATTACGGGCCGGGCTAAAAACGAGCGAACCAACGAGTTAAATTTACCCGCGAAATTCCGGGGAAAGCCAGATATATCCGCGGCGCTTTCTCCCCCCGCAGCCGCCGCCGCCGCGCCGTCGAATATTCCTTTTCTGTACCAAATTGGGCTGCACGCAATCGGCCGCGGAAGAATACTAAACAGACGGAACGTCAAATTCAATCCCGGATTATCCGTGCAATGACATTTATTCCGCCGTATAAATAGAACTATTTATAAGTCCCCGCGGATTGTTTTAGGAACACGGTTGTCCGTCAAGCCGCGGGACCGAACGGCGCGCACCCCGTACAGTTAATAATTCCGATCGCAAGATTCTACGTATAGAACGTTGCGTCCTCGTTTCGCCTGTACTGTAAATGACGTTCCGCCGCAATCAAGTTGCAGGACGGTAAAGGGTCGGGCGATGATCAAGGTATCAAAGGCAGCCGATTTAATTAAGCGAAATTGCGAAATGAGTAAAATTTTGCATTCGGCGGAATGACAAAAAAAAATGCGCGACGGGCGACAAAGGGTTAAAGAGCGTTTTACATACCCCGAAACAATAAAACGTTCAGTGAATAGAAGTGGCGGGCATCGAATCGATATCAATCTGGAACACGACTCTATCAGCTTTTTTTTTTTAAGCCGTTCAATCGGCCAATTAAAAATCTGCGATTGGTGATCGATGATCGACTATCCGTGTACACAACAGTGTATCAGAGTGTCGCCCGGCTTCCTATGAAGCTAAATATCGAGCCGGGTATTACTGCGCCCGATATCAGTTGAAATTAATTGCATTTCCAGAAGATTTGCTCCCCGACCAAATACACCAAATCGTTTTTATCCGAAATGCTTGTTTACTCTCCCCGCTATAAGACGCATTCGGAATCGGTTTAAATCCGAGCATAGATCATTATTTCCCGAGTGTTTTGACGACCGGGACAAATTAGGAATCGGCGGAATATACTCGATCACATATTAATAATTCCGAATTTTTCCACATCCTGCTGAACGGAGAGCAAACATTCCGTTCGTCTCGTGTGTAACGATCGGAGAAGGGTAGGTCGTCGCCGCCGTCGTCGTCGTCGTCGTCGACGTCGTCGGTTAAGAAACGATAAGTTCCACGATACCCATGAGAATCGGTGTTTCTCGAGGGCTGCCATTAAGGATATTCCGATATTATGCAAATGTGTATATAAGCGCGGGCAAGAAGGAGTAACGTCGCCGTCGACGTAGTCGTCGACGCGTACGAGAGCCTCTTTCCCGGCGGTCTTTCCGTTCCGAATATTTGCCCGAGCTATCGCGTATTAGGTAGTCGCGGCAGCCGCGATTCTTCCGGTTGCGCGGCTTCCACACACACACACACACATACAGACCGTATTACACCGAGCTGTGCGAGCGAGCGAGCGAGCGCACATACGCGGCTGGCGTATCGTTGCGACGACCGGGCGGCCGCGACATTTCCGATCGGATTTCGATTCGAAGTCAGATTCTTCCGCATTGGCCGTCGGTTTCGCACGCTCGATTCGGTCGGACAGCTTCTGAAAAGCCGAGGAGGCCATCGACGCGTCCATCCCCCGAACGACCCGAGAACGCGCGTCTCCTCGATCGTCTCGGCCCTAACTTTCGAAATCGAATCGGACCGCGCGGAATCGAGACCTCCCATCCACCGCCCCCGCTTCGCGCCGTTAACGAACGGGAAAGGGANCGTCGACGTCGTCGGTTAAGAAACGATAAGTTCCACGATACCCATGAGAATCGGTGTTTCTCGAGGGCTGCCATTAAGGATATTCCGATATTATGCAAATGTGTATATAAGCGCGGGCAAGAAGGAGTAACGTCGCCGTCGACGTAGTCGTCGACGCGTACGAGAGCCTCTTTCGCGGCGGTCTTTCCGTTCCGAATATTTGCCCAAGCCATAGCGTATTAGGTAGTCGCGGCAGCCGCGATTCTTCCGGTTGCGCGGCTTCCACACACACACACACACATACAGACCGTATTACACCGAGCTGTGCGAGCGAGCGAGCGAGCGAGCGCACATACGCGGCGGGCGTATCGTTGCGACGACCGGGCGGCCGCGACATTTCCGATCGGATTTCGATTCGAAGTCAGATTCTTCCGCATTGGCCGTCGGTTTCGCACGCTCGATTCGGTCGGACAGCTTCTGAAAAGCCGAGGAGGCCATCGACGCGTCCATCCCCCGAACGACCCGAGAACGCGCGTCTCCTCGATCGTCTCGGCCCTAACTTTCGAAATCGAATCGGACCGCGCGGAATCGAGACCTCCCATCCACCGCCCCCGCTTCGCGCCGTTAACGAACGGGAAAGGGAGTCGCGCGCCGCTAAGAAAATTGAATGTTCGCCTTTAATTAAGGACGGCGTGGGAGGGTGAGCGCGGAGGGCGGTCGCCGAGAGGGAAAAGGCGAACGGCGTGGCGACGAAACGGTTTTCGTGGAAAACGACCGGTTTCCCCGCCGTCGTCGTCGTCGGCGATGGCTGCCACGCGGGGCGGAGGGGGTTGGATCCGTGGCACGGAGTCCCTGTGCACTTGGGAAGAACGATTGGCGTTTGCGCGCGGTTCAGTGACCCCGGTTCAATCTCCAGGCAAATTGAATTCTTTTTAAAGATCAAAGAGCACGATATATACCTATAAGCGACGCGGCTAAGCTCTCCGCCACAGGGCGCTGGGCTCCCCCTTCGCGTTATCGACTTATACACAGCCTGGAATTCGTTTTTCTTGCGAAACGACCGAGCCTCCTCCCTCGAACTGCCCCCCGCGCGCCCTCGGTCAAGAATCCGACTACGCTCCTTACGGGAGAAAGTGAGCTTTGCTATTAAAAAATGCCGGCGAGGAAACGAACAGCAGCCCCTTTTATCATCCGATCCGCTCCGGCGGCCGATGGTTTTTAAACGACCGAGCGATAACGCGATCTACGCAAAAAGCTACCGCGTAACAGTTAAAAACGGAATCGTTCCGAACGGTTGCATGCCTTTAGTTAGTCATGAGAGTTACGTCACGATAGAAAACGAACTTTTTTGCGGTGCATCATTCTCTCCCGTCCCGAACGCACTTATTTATTTATTTATCCGTTTTTAACCGATACAACTGTTGCGAGAGCTGGAAATTCGGCTGGCAGTTCGTTCGCTCGGGCCGGCGCGGCGTGGCGCGGCTGTATCCCGGCGATTACGCGACTTGATACTTACGAGCGGGGATGTAGCATCGCAACGATTAACGATAAGCTCTATCTAACAACGAGTGCGTTTAACTCGCAACGGCGACGGGCGGGCGAATAAAAAAAAGAAGAGAGAGAGAAGAGCGGGAAACGGGGAGGAGGAGGGGGGAGCCTCGGGTTTCGCGTTGTTTCCTCCGCGCGGATGCCATTAACCCGGACCGTTCCGTTCTCACGGCGGCGCGACGGCTGCTCGTCGTGACGCACACGCTCCGTCGCAGCGGATGTTGAAACGGTGGACGGAACGTCGAACGTCACGGCACGGTTTTCCGAAAAACGCGCCGGTTCGCCGGCTTATGGACCGAGATTTACGAGATCGTAGGGGGCGGCCGGCAGCTTCTTGGCTCGGCTCCCGGATATAAATTACACGCTCGTCGCTTTGCATCCGTGTTTTTTCGTCGCGCGGGGTCCGCGGCCGGCCGGCTTCGGGAAATCGGCGACCGGGGGGAGAGGGGGGCAAAGGGCGTGATTTCGACGGCGGCGAGAGGACCGGGCGGTTTTGCCGCGCGAGGTCTGACCCGGATCCCGTGGCCGGTTCCGCCGATTCCGCGGCAGTCGCAGTACCGTAACTCGCAACGGGGTCATCGTTCGTCGCGGGGGGAAGCGCGCGATTCGCGAACGAACCGAGCGCGAAATAGTCCGGGAGAGAGAATGGTCCAGCGGGCGGGAGAGAGAGAGAAAGAGAGACGGACGGACGGAAGTCAGGATCGGCCGGCGAAGAATAGAAAGAGAGAGGGGGGGGCGGAGTTTTGTTTTTAGGAATTACGAGGCAGCGCGCTCTCGCAGCGGCGACCGGCTGACGGAGAATGGCCGGCACGTTTTCAATTAAGCCCATAATTACGAATTCGATGGGAATATGCCCGGTATATGTGCGGCGCGTGCACGCTCGTCGACGTAATTAGAGCCTCGATATTTATGCCCGAGCATTAACCGTTCCGTCCTTTCGCGAGGCTTTCCGGTGCGCTTCGATGCACTCGCGGCATCGCGCCGCCGCCGCCGCCGGCTCCTGGATGCGGGTCGCGCCGCCTCCGAGGGCTCGCATATCGTCCCGATTTAATATCGCATTCTAATCAGCGGCGCCGCGCTCGTTTTTCCCTCTTTTCACGCGTCGCTACGTAACTCGGCTCATTGGCTACGATCGCCGAGTGTAATTTCGTGAAAAACGAGTCCGCGCGATAATGATATAATGGACAGACGCAACGACAAATGGCATTATCGACGAGAATCGGATTATGGACTGAAAACGCTTTGAATGGCCTCTGAAAGGGTCTCCATTCTTTTTATTACTTTTCGAGTTCGTGCAAACGGCGCGGGTCGAACGAGCCGAGCGAGCGAGCGGACCTCGGTAGCGGCGGGCGAACGTAGAAAAATGCGCGGCTCGTACGCGCAACATCTGTCGAGCACGTGGAACGCGTTTTACGCGGATGATATACGTTAGGAACCGGAAGAGCGCCGGCATCGTTTTCATGCCTTCGCCAGACGTTTCCGTGGAAGACGCACCGACACCAACAGAGAGAGAGAGAGAGAGAGAGAGACAGACCGGGAGGCAGCAAACGTGCATGTACGCGTGTACTTCTCCGCCGGGACGGGGGAGGATCGATCGCACTTTCAGCTCGCGCGCGGATGTCTCCGAAAACTTGTTAAACCGGCTCGAATTACGTTCGCCGAGAACTTAGAATGCTACTCCCCTGTATAAACCCATTAAGGATCGGAAACGCGTAATCGTGAGCCCGCGTCTTGCGCCCGTTTCCCGAAACCTCCATTTCCCATTCCAGCCAAGGGGAACGAGCTTTCCTTTCCCTTTTCCACCCTCGATCCTCCCCCGCGCGCGCCCCCCACGTTTCAGCTCATCCGCGATCCACGACGCGTACCTACCCATGTAAGTACAAACGCTGTCCTCGCCGGAGCCAAAGGTAGAGAAAGAGAGAGAGAGACTCTCGAGTGCTTACGACAGGGCCTCGTTGAGGCACAGTCGATGGAACTGCTCGTGAACCATCGTCTGATGCCAATTGACGGTGAGCTCGCGACGACTGCATCGAGAGTCGTAAGAAAAACAGCGTCCCTATGTGACAATGCGAGTGTTCCTTCGACGCTGCGGACGAGGGGTCGCCAAAGTGATCGATAGCGGTCCCTTGGGTCAGTATAACGCTATTGGGGGTCGATTGGCTACCGATAAGTTGAATAGGGAGTTTCAATACGATTTAGGACCGAAAATTAGTATCCACTCCATTCTTCTTATCGATCATCAACAAGAAGAATTATTACAATGATTATTATAAATGATGATGACGATGATTATAATTATTATCAAAATGTGCGATTGCAAAATGCATTGTCAGAGAATTTAGAATTTAGTGTTCGCAAAAATGGGCCAAGTGTTTGTTAAGGCGTTGAATCTTTTCGGGGAAAACTCTTTAAGGCCAAGATGTTATTAAACAAGGGTCGCTAGGGTTCTTAATGACGTTGGGGTCTGTCGGCTAGAAAACGGCCCAGGAGGACACCTCTGTATTAATCGTGGTGCACGTCTCAAATAAACGGAGTTCTGCAATTTCTTTCGTAATACGAATCGTGTCTTTATTCTTTATCCCACAACTAATTTCTGATTTCTCACGCTATCTATCAAAATAAAAGTTCTCGTTCTTATCATTTAAGACCAAAAATTAGTATCTAGCCTATCTATCAATCAAAAGAATTATTACAAGATTATTCTTACACATAAAATATCCAATGGCAAAATCCATTTAGCAAAATAGTAAAAACCTCTAGTTTTGATCCTAACTTGCTCCATCTCGCAATCTCAGACCTAACAAAACTCTTTGTCCAGTGAGATTTACTTCTCGATTTGGACATTCTAATGTAGTAAACAGAATATTATCTAAAGCCAACAGATTTTGTCGCATTTTTGACATTTTTATTGACTCCCAGTCATTTGAAGAAAGCTTCGTTCTTCTTTTGCTTCTCAGTCATTATAATATCTCTTTTTCTTTTTTTTCCTTTTTTTTACTGCTCTGTACCACTCTCTTCAATATGTAAAAGGGTTAATTACCCGTGAATTAAATAAATAAATAAATAAATAAATAAATAAATTGCAAAATGCATTTAGCAAAATAGTAAAAACCTTAGTTCTGATCCTAACTTAGAAATGACCTAAGCCCGTACGGTATTATATTATATATTCGCACCTGGACGTATCGAAGGTAAGATCGNGCTGCGGACGAGGGGTCGCCAAAGTGATCGATAGCGGTCCCTTGGGTCAGTATAACGCTATTGGGGGTCGATTGGCTACCGATAAGTTGAATAGGGAGTTTCAATACGATTTAGGACCGAAAATTAGTATCCACTCCATTCTTCTTATCGATCAACAAGAAGAATTATTACAATGATTATTATAAATGATGATGATGATGATTATGATAATTATTATCAAAATGTGCAATTGCAAAATGTATTGTCAGAAAATTGAGAATTTAGTGTTCGCAAAAATGGGCCAAGTGTTTGCTAAGGCGTTGAATCTTTTCGGGGAAAACTCTTTAAGGCCAAGATGTTATTAAACAAGGGTCGCTAGGGTTCTTAATGACGTTGGGGTCTGTCGGCTAGAAAACGGCCCAGGAGGACACTTCTGTATTAATCGTCGTGCACGTCTCAAATAAACGGAGTTCTGCAATTTCTTTCGTAATACGAATCGTGTCTTTATTCTTTATCCCACGACTAATTTCTGATTTCTCACACTATCTATCAAAATAAAAGTTCTCGTTCTTATCATTTAAGACCAAAAATTAGTATCTAGCCTATCTATCAATCAAAAGAATTATTACAAGATTATTCTTACACATAAAATATGCAATGGCAAAATGCATTTAGCAAAATAGTAAAAACCTCTAGTTTTGATCCTAACTTGCTCCACNATCTATCAATCAAAAGAATTATTACAAGATTATTCTTACACATAAAATATGCAATGGCAAAATGCATTTAGCAAAATAGTAAAAACCTCTAGTTTTGATCCTAACTTGCTCCACCTCGCAATCTCAGACCTAACAAAACTTTTTGTCCAGTGAGATTTACTTCTCGATTTGGACATTCTAATGTAGTAAACAGAATATTATCTAAAGCCAACAGATTTTGTCACATTTTTGACATTTTTATTGACTCCCAGTCATTAGAAGAAAGCTTCGTTCTTCTTTTGCTTCTCAGTCATTATAATATCTCTTTTTCTTTTTTTTCCTTTTTTTTACTGCTCTGTACCACTCTCTTCAATATGTAAAAGGGTTAATTACCCGTGAATTAAATAAATAAATAAATAAATAAATAAATAAATTGCAAAATGCATTTAGCAAAATAGTAAAAACCTTAGTTCTGATCCTAACTTAGAAATGACCTAAGCCCGTACGGTATTATATTATATATTCGCACCTGGACGTATCGAAGGTAAGATCGGAACGTGTGTAACACGCGTATCTTAGATGAAGACGGGATTTGCGTTGGCAATACGGTTAAAGAAATTCCATCCGCGTCGCGCATACTTCTCGGAACGCGCATAAGTTAAGGCGAGACCACTAGCCTTGGCTACGCTCGGCGGAGATCGGTCTCCGGGTGTAACTTTAATTCCCCGATTATCCCACATTGCCCCGTTACACGGTATTACCTATGCAGCCGCGCGCGCCTCGGGTACTTTACCCTATTCCAGCAATCCGCGCCCGCCGTTCCCGTTTTCCCCACCCACGGGCTAATGGACGGACCCGCGCGTCTTTGTTCCGTCTTCGAATCAAGCCGGAACAAATAGAATCGGGGGCGGTTCGCTTATCTGGTATCGCGCCCCGCGCCGGGGGACAACCGTGTTCCCTACCCCACGTCCCTTTACAATCTCCCGGGGAGCGCCGAGTGAAACGCGAAAGCGATGACTTCCCCCGGTTCCTCTCTTCCGTCAGCGACGGCCGATGGAAGCTTTTTCAATCCCGCGTTATCTCGGATCGACTCGTTTACCTTTAAAGCGTCCCCCTCCGCCCCGAAAAAACGAGTGGAGTCTCGACAAATTGATATAACGTCGCTTTGAACGGTTCAATTATAAATTATCACGATCGCCCACCCCCGAAACGCGGGGGATATACATTGTCGCCGGTGAGAAAAGTCGTAGCGACGCGGGAACGGCACAAATAGAATCGGCGGCAGTTAGCTTATCTAGCCGAGGCGGGAGGGAGGTTGCACCGTTCCCTCCATTTTCCGTTCTCCCAAAGCGCGGTAAGACGCGCGGCTCCGCGAATCGCGGATAGATAAAACGTAGGAAGAAAATTTCTTAAAAGAGGGGCCGCGAGGGGCGGGGGTGGGTGCGAGCAGATAGCGTGGCTCGGGAAGTTTACGAGGTGGCTTCGCGCAGCCCCGGCTAACTAGCCGTGCAATTATCCGTGACAATAGCCGCGCGTTGCGTCGGGTCGCGGCGAACCGTGCCGGCATTGCCGCCAGTTTCCACCGTCGCCCCGTACATACCTTTTTCTCTTTCCGTAAACCGGTAATGGAACGGTCTAGCCGGCCGCAACGGCTCGCCTCTATCTTGCCGATTCCAGATTGAATTGCTTTTCTGGTTACCATTTGCCCCGGCGCCCTTTAAGGGCCCCGTCCCCCGCGCCACGGTCTGCGGCGCACGAAACGGGCCGACCGCTCGGAACTCTCTTTTATCTATTCTATTTCGCTCGTTTACTGCCTACTCCTGGTTACAGTATCTGTGCCGTATTGCCCCGTCTCTGGGAACGACGCCGTTACATACGCTTTATCGTTGATCACCGCCGCGATGAGTTACGTTTACAGTGCGAACACCTGTTCGAAGTTGACCGTCAAAAGACCCTCGGCGCCCAGCCCCCTCCGATGCCATTTGGTAATTAATTTCTCGGCCCGGTGTACGTACGTACGTACGACGGACGGCGTCGGCGTGTGTACAGAATAATTCCGGTTCGCATCGCGTCCCATCGAGTTTCATCGAACTCCCCTTCAAAGTCGATTCGTTAAGTCGTATCCGCGATGCGATTCACGCGGACGCGAGCCACCTTTCCACGGTCCCGTCCGTAACGATACGAAATGCATATTAATGCCGGGAGGAGCTACCGCGGAACGCCGCCAGAAACAACCTTTTACTCCCCGGCCACTCCGCCGGCCGCTCCTCCTTTTTGCAAACTTTTTACCACGGACTCCGCTTCCTTTTCGACCCCGCGCTCACCTCGCCTCCCCGCCCGCCATCCCTCTTCCCGGTAGATCCTCGCCTAATTTCCACGAACTTCCGCCGTCCCGGGCTAGCTTTTTCGCCGGGGGTTAACCGTTTTACCCTCTGGTCATCGTTAGAAGGCGCGCTCCCTTTTCGCGGCTTCGCGGACGGCCGAACGCGGGAACCGGAACGTCGGTAGCTTACGAGAAGAGGCCGTACACGGTAAACAAGGAAGACCCGCAGAAGACGGCGCACACGTAGCTGCGACGACGACGGAGCGGCTCCGTCGGAAAGTAAATCATCTCGTTTTCAACTTTTCTCGCCGACCTCGTTCGCGTTCCGCCGATTGGAATTAACCTTTCTTTTCCCCGACATGTCCTCCGGGGATGTTTGGGAAATTCAGTCCGCTAGTTTCAAGCTTGTCACCGATCAAATTCAAAAAGCGAACTTTATTCCCCGAGAAGTTTCCGCGGACCGTGACTCGCGCGCGCATAAAAATGACTTCGCTCATTGGAAATGTAACCTNATTCAGTCCGCTAGTTTCAAGCTTGTCACCGATCAAATTCAAAAAGCGAAGTTTATTCCCCGAGAAGTTTCCGCGGACCGTGACTCGCGCGCATAAAAATGACTTCGCTCATTGGAAATGTAAACCTGCGTATTTAGAACTCGGCGAAATTAAATAGACCGACGTGATAAGACGTGTATTGCAATTATTCCGTGTTAATGAAGTTTCCGCCCGTGAAATATGCAATACCTTTTGCGAACGACGTTNATATTTAGAACTCGGCGAAATTAAATAGACCGACGTGATAAGACGTGCATTGCAATTATTCTGTGTTAATGAAATTTTCGCCCGTGAAATATGCAATACCTTTTGCGAACGACGTCGAAGTCGTCGGATCGATTTCGAGCGCGGCTTATCGACCGGGCCGCGATCGTTTAAATCCAGTTAGCGCTATCTTTGTAACGGCCGCGAGCTCTCTTCTTCGAGCCGGTCGAATTGCGGGAAAACGGGGTCGCCCCTTAAACGCCGTCTAAACGTCTCGAGGGGATTTTTAGCCGCGAGTACGAACTGAACGCGTGTCCTAGCCGAGCCGATCCCGCCGGAACGAACGAACGAACGGATCCGGGGCTCCTTTGAACCCTCCTGGAACCAACCCCACCTTTATGGTAACGATCGTAATTTCCATAATTGTTTGTCTGGCTGTTTTCGTAACGAGTCTTCGGTTTCTTTGATCGGGGCCCCGGCTCGTTAAATTAAGATCGTCGGGCGCGGAACGTCGCCGTCGCCGCCGCGACGTTCGCTATGTAACGAAATAACGAAGTTTACCCTAATCCCCGGTATAATCTGGCGGTAAGTACGTTTACCGAAGCTGGTAATCTAACGAGGAGAGTCCATTGTCGGATAGTTGACACAAATGTCTCTCGCCGGCGCGCGCCGGGGGTGTCGAATTACCGACCCTCGATCCGGCCGTCACGCCAAATCTCCTCGGCGATGATGTTTCAACGTCAATCCTTATAATACCGAATCGAAGAGCTTAAAGCTCGCTCGCAAATCCGCCCCCGTCCCATCATCCCTCTCGTATATACATATACACACACGCGCGAGAGACGGACAACGTTATTATATACGCCGCGGCGGTCGTTCCGTTCCGCTCCGCGGCGGCCGTTATAAAAAGATTACACGGGCCGCGGAGGCTCGCGGACGATTATCAGAGACGAATCTCATTTTAATACACTCCGCGGAACATTTAATTCCGGTTCTTCGGGCTGATTATTAATTTCGAGGTCGCGTATTGCTGACGTTTCCATTATCTCTCCGTACGCGCCGCGTCCGGTTATCGATTATTCGGGATATACATCCGACGATTGTTCCCGCGGAACACGTCGGCTTTCATTTTCCTATCCGGCGCCGCGGACCGCGATCGCGGGATCGAGGGGATATATGCGCGAAACCGGAAGCCCCCGGCGCCGTGTCGAGTCGCATGCGGATAATAACTCGCAACTCTATGCATAATGCGGTCCCGTCTTATTGATTCGGAGATACCACGTAGCCAGGACGTGTTCCATTTGTTCGGCTAGAGGAGACGACGACGACGACGTCGTACGCCGGTGGCATCGAATCTGGCTAGCGGAAGAGCAAATGTCCCCGGAAGTCGATCGTGACGGGACTCAGGGTCGAGTCGATTAGTTCGAGGGTCGGGTTTCTTGAGCCATAGCGCGGCCGGATCCTCCGGGAGGGAGGCTCGCGGACAAAAACCGGACGGATAAGTTTGTTCTCGCGAGAAAAGTTTACCTTTCGTTAGCTCGGAGTGGCCGCCTCGGTTTTCGAAGACACCGGAGTATCTAGTTAGTACGAGCCGAGGAAACGGGGGACGGACGAGGAGGAGGAGCGGAGGAAGAAGAAGAAGAAGCCGTACTTCTGACCTCGCTCCTTCTTTGTGGAAGGCCTACGCCTCGGGACGATTAACGCGTCCCTCCTCGCGATATTTAACTACCGCTCCCCTCGATTTCCATTTCTGTCATTATACACGACAGTCGAGTAGCTCGAGAGCTTCATTAACTTGTTGATTGTACACCGTTGTCAGATCCATTTATTGAAATTTAAAACGGAGAGAAAACGGATCGCGCTATATCCTCCTTCCGCCGCTTCCGCAGGAAGTGACCCTTTCCTAGTGGAAAGCTCCATTTTAGGAGACTATTAACGCGTCTTCCTTCGACGTCCTCGATTTCCGCTTCCGGCCCCGGGCACCGCGAATTATTGTTCCTCCTCCCCGGGTCTCGGTGAGACGGTTACCAGGAGAAACGAGTGAAAAATATTGACCCGGTCACAATGGCACCGAATCTCGGATAAAATAGGATAAGATATCCCCAGGCCTCGGTAGCCGGGGGTGCGTCGTCGGCGTCCGGATCGGCGGCCGTGGACGCCCGAGAGTATGGCAGGGCGGCCAACTTATACGGCGAGATTACGAGATTGCCACCAGGGGATTACGAGGATAGCTCCCGGAACGTCCAATCTCAAGGATAAACACTTTCCTACGTTCTTGCCTCTCAGCGCTCGCCGCCTCTGGAGGCGTTCGAGACACGGGATTCCGCGGCAGCTCCACCCTACGTCTCGCCGCCGTCGTCGTCGTCGTCGTCGACGTTCCCGTTCCACCGTCTTTTCTTCGCCGTGTTTGCGGAAGTCGAACGGGGGAGAATGTCCCCCGCCTTATTGAGAGACCGACACGCAGCCTCGCTCCTTCTCACCGTCGGATCGTCCTCTCATTCGTATTCCTCCTGTCTATCGGGAAAGTTGACGGGGAGAAAAGAAGTAGAAGTCACCCCGTCGTCGTCTTTAACTACCCGACTCGCGAGCCGAGGAGCGAAAAGTCGCGGCCGGCCGCGAGAACCGGTAGCCGCGAATGGCCCGATAAACGAGAACAAAGGGTCCGAACGGGAGCCATATCCTCGAGCTATCCGAGGGAACTAGTTTTATCGAGCTTACTCGGCTCGCTCGTACGTCGCGGTTCCGCCAGGCGTGCCTTCCCTCCGTCGATATTACCCGCTGCTCGCCGTTCGGCTTCTTCCCCGACGACGCAGCGCGTCGGGCTCCGGTTTCTCACGTACTCTTCGTTTTTCCGCACTTTTCCCGGCAGCTTCTGTCTTCCTCGTACCGTCCGCACCGCTCGCTCGCTCGCTCGGTTCGCCGGGGAAAGCCGGGGATAAACTTCTTCGGCCGGCGGATGTGCTCGAGCGTAACGATCTCCTCGCCTTACCTCGCTCGGACGCATCGCAGCTCATTTTTTCTCCGGTTCGCGCTGCGCGCAGCTTCCTTTCAAAGCTCGTCGCGAAACTTTTCCAACGGCGACGGCGACGACGACGACGACGACGCGAGTAACGGGAGAGGAAGATGCCGGCTCGGAAATTTACGCGAGCCCCGCGGTACGTCCCTTATAAAAATGAGCTCGCCTCAGCCCGGCGATGATATCGCATATAGTGCAGGCGCGGGGCTACCCCGTTTTCCACGGGCAACGACGGCGAAAAGGAAAAGTTCGGGGCCGGAGGCGGGGATCCGAGCGGGTTTACAACGTCGGTTAGCAGCCGCTGGCCTAGTAAGTGCGCGCGTTCTGCCGGGCCGTTACTCGACCATAAACACCGGGATTGCGTAACGACGCGAACGCAATGCTCGTAAATGAGCGACTCCGGCCGTGGCCGCGTACATGAGCGATCGGGCTATCGCGCGTCGAATCACAGATTTTTCATCCGCGCAATAAAAAATGTTTCTTATACGCCCCCGCCGCAACGCGCGCGCTCGCGTTCCCTCCTCCCGGCCAGAAGAATGCCCCTCGTTTATCACGGTTTTGCTTATCGCACTTTATTTGCAATTTCGGCTATGCGCCGGTACCGATGAATGCAATCAGGAATTTCTGGCACGCGTTCTAAAATATGTAGACTGTGACACTTCGGTTTCGGAACAGATAAAAGATGTGCATAAATTTTCAAACATTGCTCGGTTCCATCGATCCGGACCCAATACCCGCTATGAAAATAGAGGCAAACGGGCGGCCAATATTTTTGTAACATCTCCCAGGGAAATGGAAATAATTTCTTAACCCCCCTCCCCGCTTCCGATCTCGACGGCGACGACGACGACGACGGTGTATGGATGTCTCGGTTTGCTTCTTGGAAGTCGAAAATCGTTGCACCGCCGCACAATGGTAGGCGTTGTTCGGTCTCCGTTCGTGGAATCGGCGTCTGAAAAGGGGCGCGCGCGGCCTCTAGAATTCTTCCCAGACCGTATTCGGGAGGATTACCGGTGGCCTAATGATCGGGAGGCTTAGCGTTATTGGCCGCGACCCCATCGATCCGCGCAACCCGACGAGAGAGTACTAATGGCACGAGTGTCGAGGCCGCTATGTACACCTATACATATCTATACATAAACCGGCGGCTGCATATATATATATATACGTATGGTACAATTAGCCGCGGCAGACTTTTCACGAGTCGGCTCGATGGTATTCCATAAAACTGCAATTGGGTAGCCAAGAACTGGCCGTTTAAACGCTATTAGAGAGCCCGAGGCGGGCGCGCGCGTGTATTTGCGAGCGTGCCCCCCCGGCTTTTGTTGGATCGAAAAAGTTTCACCGTCGACGAGACATTCGCGATCGATCAATCGTTCCGCGGACCCGATCGGTGGCCTATGGACGCCGGAGGTGGTGCGCGAAAAGGGCCCCTGTCGATATTTCCCCGGTATTGATTGATTTCTTCCAGTATTTCTTCGGTTTAGAATGCAGCCGGCCTCCGGGCGTTTTGCGCGCTTCAAATTTTCTACAAACCCGTTTCGAGACGAGCGCCGGGTCCCGTTCGAGCGCGAGTGTCGAGCGTATTATTGGGCTTCAAAGGATCGGTCCGATCCGCTCTTGACCGTCGGACATCGAACGCGCAAAAGGGGTGGATTGAAATCCGGCGAAAGTAACGCGAATTGATCGGACCGTTTAAAAGCCGAAATGAAGAGGCCGGGATGGATCGAGTCGCGCGTTCCACTGGCAATGAGCGGTGCTACGAGGCCAGGTCTCGAGAGTGCTAAAGGTAGACTCTCGGTCGGAGGTGGCGGAGGAGTCGGGGGGAGGGATCGGAGAGAGAGAGAGAGAGAGAGACAGAGAAAAAGAGAGACAAAACGTCGTGGAAAGAGAGCGGCGAGGGAGACAGGAAGGGGGCGGGCGAGAGCGTTGGAGAACGAGGGACCAGAGAGAAAAAGAGAGAAGGTAACGCGGCGCGGTGGGAGGGGCAACCGGCTCGACTGGAATCCAATGGCGCAAAGCCAAGAATTTTCAGTTTTCATCAGGAATTTCCCGTCTCGGGCCAGACTTTGCCTGGGCGCGCGCGCTCCCCTCGCAAAAAACACCGGGGATCTGGCCCGGCCTGGCCGGAGAAACGAACAACGAGGAGACGTGGACAAAAAACGGTCGGGAAAGCGCGCGGGAGGGACGGGCCGTCGCTTGCTGCTCCGGGAAAAATGCTTTCCAAAGTTGTCGTCCGGCACGACGCGACGACGACGACGACGAAGACGCGACGGAACTAGCGAAATTAGAGTATTACGCTGTATCTCCGAGCGGCGGCTACGGGGGAAAAAAAAAGCCCATGAGGAGGAAATGCGTTCGCGAGCAGTGGCCCGTTGAAAAGCGACGCGGAACGAGAAAACCCTCTTGTATTTGGAGCACGAACGGGTACGTCTCTCTCTCTGCCGGCGTGCCCCGGAGTCTCGTGAACCCGCGCTTGTTCTTTTCCGTTCGACGTGAGAACCGATTCACTCGGAAAATTCAGGCCATCCCGTGGCGCATTGTGCCCGCGATCGTGCGACTCCTGCCGCACCGAGGATACTCGACAGCCGTTGTAGCGAGCGAGCGAGCGAGCGGGCGCCCGTCGACGGAAAACAGGATTACCCCGCGAGTTCCTTTTTCTTTCGGCGACACGGCGAATCGGGATCGATTTGTCATAGGTTTAAGAGAAACGTCTTGTGTCTCTCTTAATCGCGGCCCGTTTAACGAACGCGCTTTCTTCGAGCGGCGAAAACAGGGACAAGCAACACGAGTAGACGCGAAGTTGGCCAGGACTCCCCGTATAATCTGGCAATTATCCCGTTCGATTAAATCTAGCTAGAGCCTCGACTATTAATTACTTCGCAGACGGTGTTCGATAGTTAACCGGCTGTTGGCTTAATCCCGTTCGTTTCCAGGTAAAAGCGGTCGAACAAAAAAGTAACTTCCTCGAGCTAATGACACGTTATATACTGTGACCTCGTTCGGCGGTCGCCAGCTCTCTCCGTGGCCCTTTAAATCGCCTCGAATCGAACTCTCGCCCGCTCGACCGCCCGAGGAAAACCCGGCTCCTACGCCAATGCGGGAGAAGTGGGACCGGTGTGACGGGTTCGCAGATGCGAGGCCCTCGGCTCTCCGACGACGTACACTACACACCTCGAAGAGTACGAATGTACGTAGGTACGCGCTCGAAACAGGCCTGCGATCCCCGCGTTTCCTCCGCTCCAAGGAAATCCCGAATAACGGTCGATTCTCCCGGGCCGTCGATATCGCGACGCCGTACGTCTTCGAGTTCCTCTTAATGCCGCGAAATTTATCCCCGCCCCGCTCCATTATGAATCAATCGGCGAACGCGATCCATTGCCGTGATTTATCCCCGTCGTTCTCCGAATCACGATATATTCGAGGTATCCGTCGAACGCGGATAATAACGCAACAATGAGTTTACCGCGAATCGCGGCGAGATCGTCCTCTTAGAAACCTCGGCGTATAGTCAATGCTAAGGTTTTTAGAATTGCTAATTACGGATTGCGTTAGCGAAGATACGCGGCGACCTGATTCGCCGAGCAACATGCGTCAAGCGACGTGACGCAACGCGGCAAATCCGCGGAAAACGACGCATCGCGTCGGTTCTTACCACCCCGCCTCACCCCCTCTCTATCTCTCTCTCTCTCTTTCTCTCTCTCGCTATTCTATTTTCCTTCGCCGACGAGCGCGCGCACAAACGCACGCGGAAAACGTGTCCGGAAATCCGTGGTGCAACAGGTTGCCACCCCCGGCGAACTTCTCGCGCAGTTTCGCAGGATACCAACGAACGTAGCACAGTTTCGGCGGCGATAAGGAGGTCGCTCGCGCTTTTCCCGATCGAGGAAAATCGATCGGACCGGACGCGGTCCGGTGAGGAGAGAGAGACGTCTCGAGATAAACGAATCTCCTCCTCCTCCACCCCCTTTCAGGGGCTCGATGATAAATCGTCGCGCGGGGTGCCATGTATTCTCCGTGTCATCGCGTCCACCAAACTCTCGCGGACTTCTCCGCCGCGCGGCTCCTCTTCCTTTTACACCGCCGCTCGATCACGGCTTGTCTCTAAACAGATTTACGAGCGGCGACGACGACGCCGCGCGCGCGCGCGCGCTCGGTCCGCTTTAAAAATGTACTCGACGGCAGAAGTTCGCCGTACGAAACCGTGTGCTCGGATATACACGGCCCGTTATGGCATTATGCGCCTCGGCACCGACCGGAGTTAGGTAATATCGCTTGGAATAGAGTTACGTAGTACTTTGTTCCCTTATCGGGCTCGCGCGCCATGCGATGACCGTGCGCGGATGCTGTCTTCTCCCCGGTTCGATTGCCCCGCTAATGCGAGTCTCGTGTCGGGATTAGAGCCGGCACTGTACGTGCCTTTTTTACTGACGACGACCTCCGATTTCAGCGTACAACTTTATTAAACCCGTGGCTTCACGTCGGTTTAAAAATGGCCATTGACACCGACCGGTTTCCGTAAACAAAAACATTTGCTCAAAACACCCCCGATCTACAATGAAACAAATATTGCCACAATTTGCTTGCGTTTCCTGCTTGTAACGCGATAACGCGGGNCCAGCGTACAACTTTATTAAACCCGTGGCATTACGTCGGTTTAAAAATGGCCATTGACACCGACCGGTTTCCGTAAACAAAAACATTTGCTTAAAACACCCCCGATCTCCAATGAAACAAATATTGCCACAATTTGCTTGCGTTTCCTGCTTGTAACGCGATAACGCGGACGATAAGACTGTCGGAGTTCATTGAATCGAGGCGTTCGGGTCTCAGGCATTTTTCCCCGACCTCGATCGCGGCGGTCGCGTTTCAGTTTCGTTCCAAGAGGAGGGAAACCGGGGATTCGTTACGGTCGTGAAACGCGAGCTCGTTACTTTTCCAGTCCGTCAAAACAGAGCCGAGCTAAACGAACAGGCGACTCGTATATATATATGCGAGTGCGTTTAGGTCGCTCGGTCACGTTCGACCGTTCTCCGGGAGTGAAAAAAAATTCCGGTGGTGAAGGGGACACAAAGGGAGTCCTCGGCGCTGCAGTGGCAATGGCGGGCCCTCCTCCCTCCCTCTGGCAGCGGGCACGTAGGCACGCAGCCGCGGCGTGCGTATGCACGCTACGTGCGTTCTCGCGTATATATGCACTTACGTACGTTGCGTAGAAAACGCACACCGGGGACACGTGATACGCGGCTCAAACGTCTCCCACGCTCCTTCACCGTTGAGGTGATGTCGAGACCCTGAGCAGAGCGTACTTGTACCCGGTGTCCCGTAACATGTGGGCGGCACTCGAGAAATTGATCGAACCACTTGAAACATCGCCAGAAATCCATAAACGCCTTAGCGCCACGAGAACACTTACGCTATATAAATACATATATATATATTCTTCAAGTATAAATAATATAAATTAAAGGTCGTCAACATTTGTGAGGTTTATTCTCAGATAAAACGCGATAGGAAATAGCCCGAGTCGAAATTCGTGGACTGAAGAAGTAAAAGAACTGAATACCGAATGTCTATGTGTGATACTGTCTATATATTAATCTATATTAATGTATAGAAATTTCAAATAAAATATATAACATATGTTTCTGAATTTGTGTTATATATTATACTATTAATATGTATATAATAAATAATAAATAATATAAATAAAATATAAAATAAACAATTTTATTAGATGAAAATTATTCCTCCATGTCTATTAGAATATAAAATGTTCAAAATTTTTCTAAGTCCGTATATGGTGGGGATATTCAATGCTGTCAGTTCTTTTACGAATCTCCTAAAAATATTCAGTGCTGTCAGTTCTATTACAAATCATCTAAAAATTCAGTAGTGGGGATATTCAGTGCAGTCAGTTCTCTTTCAATTAAGAGACAGTGCTTGCAATACTTTTCCAATTCTTTTACAGTTCTTTCAGCTCTTTTTCAGTCTGCGAATTTCGACTCGGGAGTACGACTATTTTTCATTGTGGTACGTAAAAAAAAAAAAAAAAACAGACGTAGATAATTCTAGGACTGTAGGACGTCCCGTCGCCAGGGTGGCCATCGTTTATTGCTCCTCGAGCTTAGGCGATCGTTTTTCCTCAAGAGGCACGCATTGACGAAACACAGATGACCCACGTTCTTCGACATCGCCTTGGAATTTTCTCACACAGCGTTCCACTTAATCTGTGTATACATTGAACAATCGTTATTGCAACGAGTTAACGAGCATCGTTACATAAACTTTATCAGTGTTTGCGAAGCGGGGAATCGGCATTGCTGACGCGTAACGAGACACCGTGTATGATACGCGCGCATTGTTTCACGCGAGAAAGAGCTGCGGGCCTCGGGGCGTCCGTCGACGGAAGCCTCCGCGGGGGAGGAAGGAGGAAGGAGGAGGTACGTAGAAAAAAGCAATCGAGGAAAGATAAACGAGGCGGGAAAACTCGGCGACCGATACCAGCAGCACCAGCAGCAGGCGTGTGTAAAGAAGCCTGGCGACCCCTTATCGGAGGTCGAATGAAAGCCGCTGTTATCGGCTCCCGCTTAACGCGATCAAACGTCGACTCTTGCTTAGCTCGGGGAAGAGATTTTCCGAGTCGATCGGCTTGACACCTCTTAATTGCTCCGTGCCTTCCTTATCTTCGAATCTCCCCTATTCGTTCGAGGGCCGCGGCTTGTTTTTCCCAATTAACTTCCCCCCCGCCGTTTCTATAAGATCCTCGAGCGAGGGAAAGGTCGCGAAAAGGCACCGAGCCAACACCTACTATTATATAATCGCCGTCCTAAATTTGATGGCGCAATCAAAGATAAGTGTCCACCGTTTTGTCTCTTCAATTAAGAACTGTTTCCCTCCGGCGCGGCGGTAATCCCTAAGCGTCACGGTTTTTTACATCCTCAAAGCGTTATCAGGAAGTTCTTTTAATTAAAGTAATTTTTAAAGCTGCGCTGATGTAAAACGTTGTTATCTCGCTCCTCCGACCGGAGACGCTTTTGTAACCGCGTCCCTCCGACTGTCTCGTCCGAACGTTTACTCGCGCCAAAAAAGAGAGAAACAGAAATGACGACGAAAAGAAACGGCGTCGTTTCATTGGCCGGCGATCCGGGCGGTCGTTTTTCAAGAAAATTTCATTAAACGCGCGCGCGAAGGCCTCGGTGCGTGCGTCCTCCATTTTACGTTCGTTATTGTCTTTCCGATAGTAGAGTAGGTCGTGCGCGCGCGGCGCGGTGTCTTTCCACGGAAACGCGACCTTGTTTAAGTCCGCGTCGCGGTCTCGGGGACCGGTCTCTCCGGCTTACTACCGTACTTACTACCGGGTCTGGTTCAGGTCGGCTATTGAAGTCTACGGCGAGGCATCGATCGCGGGACGCCAATCAAAGGAAATTTTGACGGTGCCCCGGTATCTGGCATACCGTGACGCGGACACGGTTAAATTTAGCCCCTATAGTATACCGTCTCTTAGGAAACGTTGAACCCAAGACCTCTCTCCGCCTCCGCCTCTTCTCCTTCGTTCCTTCCGTCTGTTCGTACGTACGTACGTACGGCTGGCCAGTCCAGTTCTCCTGCCTGCCTTCAGCCTCCCCTCGCCGTTCGCCAGCTCGTCCACGACGAATATAGAGGCGCGCCGCGCTGGTCCGAGCGCGCGCGATATACCCGCTCNCCCCCCCGCCGTTTCTATAAGATCCTCGAGCGAGGGAAAGGTCGCGAAAAGGCACCGAGCCAACACCTACTATTATATAATCGCCGTCCTAAATTTGATGGCGCAATCAAAGATAAGTGTCCACCGTTTTGTCTCTTCAATTAAGAACTGTTTCCCTCCGGCGCGGCGGTAATCCCTAAGCGTCACGGTTTTTTACATCCTCAAAGCGTTATCAGGAAGTTCTTTTAATTAAAGTAATTTTTAAAGCTGCGCTGATGTAAAACGTTGTTATCTCGCTCCTCCGACCGGAGACGCTTTTGTAACCGCGTCCCTCCGACTGTCTCGTCCGAACGTTTACTCGCGCCAAAAAAGAGAGAAACAGAAATGACGACGAAAAGAAACGGCGTCGTTTCATTGGCCGGCGATCCGGGCGGTCGTTTTTCAAGAAAATTTCATTAAACGCGCGCGCGAAGGCCTCGGTGCGTGCGTCCTCCATTTTACGTTCGTTATTGTCTTTCCGATAGTAGAGTAGGTCGTGCGCGCGCGGCGCGGTGTCTTTCCACGGAAACGCGACCTTGTTTAAGTCCGCGTCGCGGTCTCGGGGACCGGTCTCTCCGGCTTACTACCGTACTTACTACCGGGTCTGGTTCAGGTCGGCTATTGAAGTCTACGGCGAGGCATCGATCGCGGGACGCCAATCAAAGGAAATTTTGACGGTGCCCCGGTATCTGGCATACCGTGACGCGGACACGGTTAAATTTAGCCCCTATAGTATACCGTCTCTTAGGAAACGTTGAACCCAAGACCTCTCTCCGCCTCCGCCTCTTCTCCTTCGTTCCTTCCGTCTGTTCGTACGTACGTACGTACGGCTGGCCAGTCCAGTTCTCCTGCCTGCCTTCAGCCTCCCCTCGCCGTTCGCCAGCTCGTCCACGACGAATATAGAGGCGCGCCGCGCTGGTCCGAGCGCGCGCGATATACCCGCTCGGCCACTGTTATTCCACGGTAGTACATAACAGAAGCCCCGGGCCGCGATATCCGGTCGTCTCATGTTTTAACGAGGTGGCACGTGTTCTTTTCTTATCGGGGCGGCCTCCGCGCCCCTCGCCCCCACCGACGCGGCCTCTTCGTTTACATTTCTTTCTCATTTCGTAAACGACGGTCTCTCGCCCCGGGTGCGGCGCACAGAGCGCAATGCCGCGACACGGTCGCCTTAAAACGCGAGCTGCCCGCAACGGCACGTCGCCGTCGCATCTCATTTCTGACGCGTTCGCTCCATTTCTTTTGCTCAACCCTTTTCTCTCTGTCTCACGCGCGCGCTCGCGCGCGGGGCGCAATGTTCGCCAAGACAGGCTCGAAGAATGCCCTCGACGGGCGGGTGGGTAGTAGGTGGTGGTAGTAGTAGTAGTAGTAGTAGGGTGCACGCGCAATAAGCGCTCTCTCAGCCTCTCTCCAGGCAACGAGGAGAGAGTTTTTGTCACCAATCCGGCCGTTCCTGCGGCCGCCAAATGAAAGAGCCTCTTGTTACGCGGCTCCTCCGAGGGGCCATACGGTTTCGCTCAGCCTCTTCTCTTCTTTCCGCCGCCGCGAGGCCGTGTCCTCTCCTCGGGCTGGCCGCTTAAAACCTTCGGGACCATGTGCGAACGATTACCCGGCAGGTACGCGTTCCGAGAACGATTAACCCAAGTGTCAAGAGAAATACAGATACGAATGCTCGACGGCTCGGGAATAACGAGCCCATTGAAACTCTCAAGACGCCGCGATCAATTAAGCCCTTCGAAACTAATTACCCCGCGATCTTAGAACTTCTGTTCTCCAAAAATGGGATGTATATGCATACCGAGAGAGGAGTTAGTCATCCGGCGAGGCGTTGCGTTGCGTGGCCTGAACCGGGATACAGCTCGTTCACGACCGTGAAACGAGTCCACCCAATATCGGTATCGGGCTAGCGGTACACGCGTCTTTCACGACGTCCTCGCGTGTCCGTCCGGGTAAACTCCGGCCGGACGAAACCTCGCATTTGTTCGAGCAGCGAGCTGCGGACGCGCGATGCCTGAGAATCAGGAATTCCAAGGTCGACGAAAGGCGGGGACGGTAGCGGGCAGCGAAAGCGGCGCGGCGTGGGTGGATGCGTCGTTGTTCTACCCTCCTCGTGCCTTTGGTTCGAGAGATACGGTATATACCTCTAGGCACGGCGCGTATACAAGCCCGACAAGTCGTAAGACGGCCTCGTCTGACTGGCTTTGATGCCCGACCGCGTCATACTATGAATAAAGCCGGTCTCAAGGCACGAACCTCCGCCCCGACGTTAAAATAGATCTACAAGCAGCTTTAATGCGCATTCGAAATCGAATCTCCGGGAGAATATGTTAGAGGCGATTAGTGGGTAGATTCATATTCGGTATCGATTATTGACGGGTCATTAGGCATTTAATGATAGAGGGTGGTGTTCGTGCGCGAAGTATATATATATATGTATGTCTGCATTATGAATCCGCGATTTAGTTCGTTTTATTCAAGCGGTATCGTTTTATTTATCTCGCGGCGAGCTCTCGAGGCGCGTTTCTATGGCGGTCTTTCAGGACGCGGGTCCAGGTAAGAGAGGCTGACCGGTTTAGCGTGTGTGTGGACCGTGTTCTATCCTATTGTAGAGGTGAAACAAAGGAGTGGCCCGGCTCAGCAAATATCGTATCCCCGCTAATGGAGACTCACGCTCGTCGTCGTCGCCGCGATTCGCGACAGGTTTTTCTACTTCGCCTCTAACCGCGGTACAATAGCGCGAGCTAGGCGTCAATTAGACCTTGAAAGAGGTTCAATAGAAGGAGCTCGTTTAGAAAGTGTAGCTCGGCCGAATGCGAGGACCGGACTTGGAGTACCACGAATTTATTACTCGTGTTCGGGGAACCGTTCGAGTTTGAGGGCCTGTTTCATCTGCGGGATTCCGGGAACGAGTAGTCACGTTGCATCCGAAGAGCTCTCTGGTCCTCGAGGCCACGATTTATAGGCCGGATAAGCGGAAACGGCCGGTTCCTACAATTACCCGCGAACGTCATCGATCAACGGGTGTCGCAAGAGATATGCGGCTAGGCGCTCCTTATCGTCGGAGACCTATGGAACCGAACGTCGAATATCGGTGTCATCGAACCTCGACCGAGGACGGAATGAACCGTGACGGATTCGGACGACGTAGTCGTCGTCGTCGCGATCTTGAAACAAAGCCTGGCGCCGATAACGCACGTGCTAGAGAACGGTAACGGTAAGAAAGTCGAGCGGAGCCATTGCTCGCGCCCTGGGCCCGAGGTGTTGTACGTGCCGGGGCCCGGCGATGCGCCGTTGCCGGCTCGGGCCCAACGGTGTTGCGCGACCGCGGAGGCGACGTTGTCGGACCTCGGGCCCCGGGAGAATGCCAGCCAGGTAAAGAGGTAAAGGCAGGAGAGAGAGAGAGAGAGAGAGATCGTCGCGGTGGAAAACGAAAGGTCGACGAAGAGGAGGAGAGGCGAACGGAGAGGTGAACGAAGACGAAGGNGGAGAATGCCAGCCAGGTAAAGAGGTAAAGGCAGGAGAGAGAGAGAGAGATCGTCGCGGTGGAAAACGAAAGGTCGACGAAGAGGAGGAGAGGCGAACGGAGAGGTGAACGAAGACGAAGTAGTAGGGGGTGGGAGAGTGGTTCTCGTGTTCGAACGTAACGTATGTATAGAAGAAGCTGGCGAGATTGGAGAGGAGCGTGCGGCGAAGGGCACCGGTGGAGGGAAGAGGGGTCGGTTCCTCTCGGTCACCGGCACGACCGTAGGATGTAACCGCGGCGGTGTTGCCGGTTCCCGGTGTAATTCCCGGCGTGCACGCGCGATTCCGAGGCCAGGCTGTTGCTGCTGCTTCTTCTTCTTCGTCTTCTTCTTCTCCGGGATCTCTTCTCGATTCTCGTTCCCCGGTTCGGGGACCATCTGCTCGCCCTCGGGCCTTTGAATCTTTAATGGTTCGCGTGACTGGCCGCGGCCACGGGAGGCTGCGCGAGGCCCTCTCCTCGGCTTCGTCGCCGCTTTTTCCTTCGATTTCTCTCTCTCCTCCGTTAAACACAGCGCACGCTGCGAATAAGTCCTGCGGACGTGTCCGCGTGCATCTCTCGCAATCGTGCGCCCGCTTACATTTTTTACAAAACGGTTCCCCGTGCCGGGCAGGCGTCGAATCTACTCGGACTCGTCCCGCTCGGACGTATTCCAATTAAACGTCGAATCAACTTCCGAATGACTCGGAGCAGTCGATAAAACTAGAACTGCGCCGTAACGTCGTCGTCGTCTGGAGCCAAAGCGTTTCAATCGAACGATCGGCTACGATCGGGCGGGCACCGATCGGAAAAAAAGAAAAGGAACGCCGGAGGCGGGGAACGGGGGAGACACTCGAGACGTTTACGACGCGACACGGGGGATGACGTCGCGTTTAATCGCGCGCTTTTAATCGACGGGTCGAAAGTCTGGCGGGGGGGGCCGCGCGGGGGTTGCGCCGTTCGAATCGGGGCGCAATTATCGCGGCCGCAATTATTTCGACGATTCCGTCGGGCTTATCCCGCTGACCGTTCCCGGCCCCGTGGACCGGCGCCGGGATGGAAGGTTCGTTAACAGGGGCCGCGAACGCGAATCGTTACCGTTTAATTAAGCGCATTTTCGACGCGTTCCGGGGCGCAAACTTCGTCCCGGTCCCGTGCCGATCGACCGGCGGATTTTTCAAAACCGCCCGCCCGTCGAGGGAACCGAACCGTTTCCCCATGGCTGGACCCGCCTTCCAACCGAGTCTCGGTCTCAGGGAGCAGCTCCGTCGTCCTCGAGACCCGGGTTCGATTTCATTTCGTACACCTTCTTCCCACCCTTCGGATCTTCTCTCACGGTTGGCTCGTTCCCCGTAAATACGAGCGGGGGTGGGAAACGTCGATTTTTACGCGAGCCATATGCCCCGCGCGCACCTTTCCACGGGCGCGTCCCAATCCCGGCGTGCTTCTCGTTCCTAGAAAAATAGAGTTCCCGGTCGGTGGGACGACGAGCAGATGGCCGAGAAGTTTCAGGCAGGTAGAGGCAGGCAGCCAGAGAAGAGGCGGGGTGGACCGAGAAGAGAGGCGCGATCGTCGTGGAACGGACACCTGCTGCTGCACCGCGGCGTCCTTCGGCCGACGAAAGAGCCACCTTTTCCCTGATCAATCCCGAATCGAGCCTCTCCTAAACCCGATCCCGGGCGATAACCGTGGAATCGCGAATCAGGACGTTCGTCCTCGTCATCGCGTTCGATTCTTAGCGGTCGCGGACACCTGCTGCTCGGAAACGTCCCCCGGCAATTCTAATCAGATGATCCTGCTGAGCGCGACCGCGAAACCGAACCATCGATGCGAAGATCGCATATCTTATCCTCCTCCTCCTCCTCTCGGTCGTTATAAGCGCATTTCGCTCGACTTCCAAATGGCCACTTCGATCTTGATTAATTCTAACCAACCCCCTTTCTAAATCCATCCCGTTTTTACAACCTTGTCGTCGTTGTTCCATTTTCGGTGGTTATAACACCTGCCGCGTCCGATCAGATACCGATTTCTTATCTGGATCGGTTCTAATCAGCTCTTAAACTTCCGTCCGACCGCGAAACTGACCCGTCAACGCGGGACGTCCCTTCGCCGATTCATCCCCGGATAGTTAAAAAATCGGCGACGGTGGCATCATCANGCGAAACTGACCCGTCAACGCGGGACGTCCCTTCGCCGATTCATCCCCGGGTAGTTAAAAAATCGGCGACGGTGGCATCGGGCTCGGGGTTCGGAAAAAGCTGAACGACAGACGGGCGCGCGAAGAGGTTCGGCCGGTCCCATGGGCCGTAGCCCGCGGCGGTAAGAACCACCTGCCGCATACGTCGGTGGGGGCAAGCTGTTCTCGCGTTCTACCTCTTCCAACCACCGCTAACGCAACGGCTTCACCCTCTCTTCAGCCTCGTCTTCATCGCCGGCCGATCTCTACCTCCGTTTCCCTTCATCCTACCATCGTCCGTCCTCGTCTCCGTCTTTCGCGCCAGTTTTCTGGCTCCGTCCTCGTCGAGTTTACACGTCGGTCGGTCTTCCAACCGCTGCCACCTTCGCGACCACTACCATCATACGTACCCTGGTGTGAGTGTACGAGCGCGTTCCCCGAGTGTGCATCGCCGCGACCGGTTGCACGACGTACGTACGTACGCTGCGCTACGCGCACCAAACCATGCCCTGGTGGGAGACGGCGTTGGAACAGGGGGAAGCCGACGGTGGGGGGTAGCACCGATGCTACGGCGACCCCAAGCTCAGTCGTCGCGCGACCCTCGTCGAGTGTGTTTGCGTCAACGTCCGCCAACGATCGGAGGAATTTTTTTCAACGACCGAAGACGACGGATACGAAGTGTTCCTATACAGAAGACTGTATCAGCGATTATTTGAAAACGTCGAACGACGACGCCGCGCGAATCTCTTACTGCCATAATCGCGCGTCGATTGAATTTTCCCTGTTTTATTTTCGTCCCGTTTCACCCCGTTTTCTCGCGCGTCCCTCCGCTATTTTTGCGCCCGCACCCGGCGACCGAGAACCCCGGAGGGAAAGTGAAGCACGAGGGTGAAATCGAGAGAGAAAAGGACGAGAAGGAATCGAGAAGGATAAGCGCACCTGGTTACTCGAAAGTGGCTCGAGCTACGTGCCACCGGAACAAAGGAGGAGTGCCTTCGGCTGCAACGTGGCGTTTTGAAATCGCGCGCAAACCTCCTCCGTTTTCGGTTTCCTGGCGAGCGGACGCGGCCGCGATGGGAATCGGCGTGCGAGCGTCGTAAGCTTGAGAAACAGAGGCCCCGTCGTCGTCGTCGTTGTACGGTGAGAAACTCGACGAGAGGAGAGGAGAGGACGCACACAGGTTTCCGGCGAGGCCCCGAGGCGATGGGACGTTCCTTTGAGCCAGCGGATCGTGAAACGCGCCGCGTGGGCCCTCCTCCAGGTAGTCGCGTATTTTAAACCCGAGACCTTTCCGAGGAGAGAAGGACGAGGTCGACCGAGAGAGGAATCGCGAGCCGATGAAGCTTTCTATTTTCGTTTCATCCGGTTCAAACAGACGACGCGGCGTGCCGAGCAGTAGGTGTGACAGCAGTGGCGTTACGAACGGTGTCGCGTGTTGCAATGTGTCGCATAGTGCTTCGTCGGGTAGCGTGATCGAGAAGATCGATGCGATCATCGATGCCGCGTGTGGCTGGTGGCAAACTCCTCCTCGCTGTTCCTCGCGCAGCAGCAACGTCGTCGTCGTCGTCGTCGTCGTTGCTCGGTGAAAGTCGCGGCAACGCGGAACTCTGTCCTCCGGCTCGAATGGAGCGGCGCAATTTGCGTCTCTCGTTATTCGGTTCCACTCGAACCGCTCGTGGAATTCGTTTTGCCGATAGAATGGATACCAGCCGGCGAGCCGCGGCGATTATCGCCGTTACGCTCCTGCTACTGCATCCCGGTGAGTATATACCCCAGAGACGGAAAACAATCGCCTCCCGCAATCGTTTCCAATCCCGAAACGTCGAGCACCACTTTCCCGTATCCCCGGGAAAACTCGCCTTTTCATTCCGCCAGAAATATTGCAGTTTTTTTTCCTCCCTAGAACCGAGGGAGTACCGCGGCGGTATACTGTACGCCGCGAAAGGTATTCATCGCGTTCCCGCAACGGCGGCCTCGCATCCCGGAGAGAGGACCGCGAGAAAATGAGCATGCAAACTTCGAAACTTGTATGGCGTCGCGACTCTCGCGACGTACCGCGTCGGTATGTCGCAGCCGGAGCGAGTTTTGCCTCCGCGGCCTTTTAACAAACCCGTTCCGCGGCCCTCCTTTCGCCGGACTCGCCGCGACGCTTGTTTCCGAACAATCTTGTATTACTTAAAAACATTCGCGCGATCGTCGACGCTCCATACGACGTATAACGTCCGCGTGCGTCGCGGGTGCACCTGGCCGATCGTAAACAGCTTACAGCTATTGAGAGCGCGATACGNCTTTCGCCGGACTCGCCGCGACGCTTGTTTCCGAACAATCTTGTATTACTCAAAAACATTCGCGCGATCGTCGACGCTCCGTATGACGTATAACGTCCGCGTGCGTCGCGGGTGCACCTGGCCGATCGTAAACAGCTTACAGCTATTGAGAGCGCGATACGCTCTCGCTCTGTATGCAAAACGCAGCTCGCTACGTCGACGTAGCTGTCTGCCGTCCGGGAAATAGCAAACGACGCGGCGACACCGCCCGACGGTATTAGGCTTCGTGACGTAGCCGGCTGCCACAGGTGTCTCCGTGTATACGAGCGGCCCGTTAACGCCGCGGCCCGCTTCGCAGCTGCTTCTTCGACGAATGTAATACGTTAGAGAGGCCCGGAGAACCGACCGATGCTCGTTTCGTCCCGAACCGATCGATTTCCCCTGAACCGGAGGCGGACGCGCCGCGCCGTCCACTCCGGTGTCTAGAGTCTAGAAACGAGTGCACCACCGCTCGTTACGCCGCCCTCCGCCTCCCCCGCCCGCCCACCGTCAAATTCAAATGTCAACGAGCATTCCTCGGCGATTATTCCCCGATCGGAAGCCGAACGTGATCGAACGCTCGTTCCCCCAGCCGCTTATCGGNTCTAGAGTCTAGAAACGAGTGCACCACCGCTCGTTACGCCGCCCTCCGCCCCCTGCCCCCCTCGCCCACCGTCAAATTCAAATGTCAACGAGCATTCCTCGGCGATTATTCCCCGATCGGAAGCCGAACGTGATCGAACGCTCGTTCCCCCAGCCGCTTATCGGACAAAGAACGAATTTTATCCGCGCCGCGGGCATTTATCACTCTCGTACGGACTGCGCGCAATTCTGCAAACAATTTCTTCTACGGCGCGTTCCGTTTTCGTTGATGAATCAACTCGATCGCACGAGTTTCATTTGTTAACCCGCTACGTTTTGACGGGGCTCGTTATGAAATATTCATAGCCATGGCGAGGATCTGTTTCCACACGTAGCTGATTCATTTTTCATTAATCCTTGATAAGCGANGACAAAGAACGAATTTTATCCGCGCCGCGGGCATTTATCACTCTCGTACGGACTGCGCGCAATTCTGCAAACAATTTCTTCTACGGCGCGTTCCGTTTTCGTTGATGAATCAACTCGATCGCACGAGTTTCATTTGTTAACCCGCTACGTTTTGACGGGGCTCGTTATGAAATATTCATAGCCATGGCGAGGATCTGTTTCCACACGTAGCTGATTCATTTTTCATTAATCCTTGATAAGCGACGGTGAAAGTCTCGGAACTAGCCAGTCATTACGACTCACGTTACCGCTTTCCACTACTTTTTTTTTTTCTTTCTTTCTTTCCTCTCGCGTGCCGTATNACGGTGAAAGTCTCGGAACTAGCCAGTCATTACGACTCACGTTACCGCTTCCTACTACTTTTTTTTTTTCTTTCCTTCTTTCCTCTCGCGTGCCGTACGTTTCGGAGCAGCTGGAACGACGGAGGCCGTCGGTGACCTGAACGCGCGTCTGTGCTCCGAAACCGAGAGGGGCCGGCCGCGGATCGGGCCACACGTTGGCCGACACGCGTGCTCGTAAAGATAGCTGAAATACGCGCGACTGTATAGCTAGCTAGCTAGTAGCTGCTACCGCGGCAGCAGCAGCCCGTCCGGACGACGACGACGACGGGAGAAATCGAAACGCGGCGGCACGCAACGAGAAGATTCCGCTATCGAAAAGTAAACAAGCAGAAGCGAGGGTTGAAACGTAAACTACGCTGGGTCGATGAATAGCTAAGACGGGGGTGCACGGAGGCGAGGGTGGACGGGGGGCGGCGCGGATGGATTTATAGAGAGACAAGCAGACGTAAATATAGACTCCGCGGTGCATAGGCTGAGAAAAGATAGGGTGCGTGGGAAGGAGCGAGTTTGAAAGGTGAGGGAGTAAGGTTGAACGGAGACGGACGTCGTCGTGTACGCGGGGGGAGCCGTCGGGGGGAGAACGATAGAGCGTACCTTAGAGCGAGGAAACGATAAGGAGAGGGGCTTAATGCCGTGTACAAGGAGAGAAAGAGAGAGAGAGAGAGAGAGAAAGGTGTAGGTTGCGATATCGGCGAGAAGTCAAACCGGTGACTTTACCGTTATACGACCCAATGACGAGACACCGACGGCGAGACGATGCCGTCGAGTCGCGTCCCAACGTCCATCATTTTGCACACGTGCAATATACATGCGGACGTGTCCGATGAAATAATTGAGAAGCCAATCGCGAATTCGAATTTGAACGACGGGCCCTTACGGACTAATTAATCGTCGCTTTACACTTTAAATTGGACCATGTTTACTGCATCCGCGCGACGAGCTTTTTTCCTTTTCGATATCGATTATCGGTCCATTAACGACGGGAATATCAAAGATACACCCGTGTCGCTCAAGTAATCGATATTACTTCGAAAATTAGCCGCTTTTAAAACAGTGAATATTTGATGCCGATTTTAAGAGGCCGATTAACTAAATCATAAGCGAGTTTCAGAAATATGCTGTGTCAAACGCCGGCCAGATTGGAATCAACTATTAAACGCGGTTCGGACCGTGACTATATATACATAGTATATAGTATATACTAGATTTAAATCGGCTCTCACCCGCACGGTTGCCTCCGCGTATCCGGCGGGCCGCCGCCGCCGCCGTGTGCGACGGGAAACGAGGAGCGCGAGAAAATGCAGATGACGCGATGAAAAGAAAATGAGCGCCGATGAAGAGAGGATACATCGTCGTCTCTCTAACGAGTCTCTCGCATTCGTGTGTTTCAGCTGCGGCGCAGGGCCGCATGGACGAGATACAGATGGACACGCACGAGGGGTCCACGGTGCTGCTGCAGTGCCGTTTCCCACCGCCCCGGGAGAACGTGACCTGTTACTGGCTGACGCACACCAGCGGGAACCACGACAACGCGGCGATCGACAAGCTCGCGTTGTCGCCGCAGTACAAGGTGCACATGAACCTGGAGGACGGCCGATACGACCTGCAGATACGCAACGTGTCGTACGAGCGGGACAACGGGACGTACGAGTGTAAAGTGAAGGCGCGCAGCACCGGCCACGACTTCCACCGGAAGTACATCACGCTGACGGTGTTAAGGGCGCCGGGGAAGCCGACCATCTCGCCGAGGTACCCGACCGCCACCGAGGGACAGAGGCTCGAGCTGAACTGCAACACGAACGGCGGCAGCCCCGAGCCGGAGGTCAGATGGTACCGCGGCAACGAGACCACGAGCCTTCATTCTGGGAGGACTTTAACCTTGGAGCCGAGGAAGGAGGACGACGGAGCGACGTTCCGTTGCGTGGTGTGGAACAGGGCCATGAGCGACGGGGAGACACTAAGCGCGAACGTCACCCTCGACGTGAATTACTTCCCGCGGGTCAGCGTCGGGTCGGAGAACCCTTTGAGGGTGGAGGTGAACGGGACCGCGAACCTCCAGTGCCACGTCGACTCGAAGCCCGTCGTGAAGAACGTCCGATGGATGCGCGACGGCAGCTTCGTGGCTACCAACTTCCAGCACACTATTAGAAGGGTCACCGTCCAGGACGCCGGCAACTACACCTGCCTGGCGGACAACGATTTGGGCAGGAAGGGCGAGAGTTCTCTGTCCTTGGATATTCTCTACCCGCCGACGGTGTCTATAGAAGGGTCCCCGGTGAGGATCGCGGAGGTCGAGGACTCGATCACCGTCCACTGCAACGTGACCGCGAACCCGGAGCCGTCGGTGATCGAATGGTCGCACGACGCCCGCCCGGAGTTCAAACAGATCGGTTTGATTCTTCGGTTGATACGCGTCACCGCCGACCACGCCGGGAATTATACTTGCCGCGCGCTGAATACGATACACCCGTCGGGCGGCGAGGGAAGGAATTACACCGCGTCCGCTGATGTTACGATTCGCGTGAGGTACAAGCCGGGCCCGGCGAGAGTCACTCCGGACTCGCCGGTCGCCGTCGAAGGGAAGAAGGTGATCCTGAGCTGCATGGCCAATCCGCCGGGATACCCGGAGCCTAGGTATAAATGGTGGAAGGAGGGCGAGTCCGGGATCGTCTCTGTGCTGTCGGAGAACACTGGTCCCACGTACGAGATCGAGTCGGTCCACCTTGGAAGTGAAGGGACTTACGGGTGCCATGCGACGAACGAGATCGGCAACGGGGAGCCGGCCACCGTCAATCTGACGGTCCATCAGCCGACGAAGATACTCACCAAGCTGCAGCCGCACGTCACCAGGAAGTGAGTATCCGATTTCGTTGAGATATCCCTGTCTTACTGCCGCCGGTATAGATGCGTTACCCGCGAGGTTGTCGGGGGGGTATAAGGATAAAAGTTCGAATGCCATTGGCTGGCCCGGAAATTGGGTCGGCGCTCTTTAAGCCGGGATTAAGAGCTTACCGTTTGAAAGTTGGCGAAAAGTTTCGGAACACCTTAGATACCTACCGGTGGTCGTATTAATTCACAAATAACCGGGGGAGACCGTTACCCGGTCCGCGGGGGAGGCTCGGAGTAAAAAATTGCGAGGGAAATGAGAAATCGCCAATTCCCTTTTAGCCGTTGCGAAAAATTCATCTTCGCGAGAGAGCGCGGCTAGGCCCTCGTGACGTGATTGCAATTACACGGGATATGACGAATAATAGGCGGTGGTCGACCAGAAACGGAATACTTAATTACCTTCTTCTCCGCTGCTAAAAATACGGAAGAATTACCGGGCCGGCTCGGTGGCCGCGCGCACCAGCCGCAGTGCATTCAACCCTTACGCCCCGAAACGTTTCTCTGTATTTTTAACGACAAAGGGGACAATTAAATGTGCTACGGACGCGTACACATGCACAGTGCGTTTAATATAACAATGGGAATACCTTTACGCGGTACAAACTGCGGGGAAACGCGGAAAGTATTTCCAGTTCCACCGTCGGCGACGGGAAACCAGTTTCCGAAAATTTTCATTGAATTCATCCCCGGCCACACCGACTGCGCGTAACCGTGTTCCCCGTCCTGCTTACTCTTTGCCCGGGCCGCGTTGCTGCTTTTCATTAAGTCCCGCGTTTTATTATTTCCATGTTTTTTCCGTTTCGCTTTTTATTGTCAAATAATTAATTTTTACCTCTCCGCGCGTGCGGTATTGCGTCAGCATGCATATTTATCGCGTTTTGTAAGGAGGAATATGTAAATCCGCGTACGCCGTGGGAATCCAATTTTCGAAATTGGTTTGAAAATCGTGCGCTGAACGCGATCGGGGATTCATTTATTCATACTCGTAAATAATAACTGCGTGACGACGACGTTTTCGCGGACGCACTCCAGTCTAATTGATCGAACGCACCGGGCACAAAAGTAAAAATGCTAATTCGAGGGTGTATGCAAATGACGCCGGCGGCGGCGACGATCGCGGAATCAAGGAGCGTGGAAGCAACCAGGACAATCTGTGTTCACAGGGTCGGCGAGTCCTCGTTCCAAGTGTCCTGCGTGGCGCAGGGCAAGCCTCCGCCGAGCATCGGCTGGCTGAAGGACGGCCAGAACTTAACCGCCAACGAGAGCCTGTACAAGGTAACCACCACCGAGACAGAAGGCCACGGGAACGTGATCACGGTGAACTCCACGCTGAGCTTCTTGGGCTACGCGCGTCCGCAGACCGACAAGATAATCGCGAGCGACCGCGGCCAGTACACCTGCGTCTCCGTGAACGAAGTGAAGAAGGACGAGTCGACGATGTTACTGAAGGTGGAGCACGAGCCGATCGCGCTGCACCAGCACGGGAAGGTCGCGTACAACCTGAGGGAAACGGCAGTGGTCAAGTGCAAGGTCCAGGCCTGGCCGAAGCCGGAGTTCCACTGGAGTTTCGGGAACAACGCGGCCAAGTTGCAGGGCTCGTCGAGCGACGGCCACTACGAGATATCCACCACCAGCGACGACTACGACGCCTACACCTCCGAGCTGAAGATCACGAATATCCGCGATCAGGATTACGGGGATTACAGTTGCAAGGCCGTGAACGTGCTCGGGTTCATCACGTCGACGATCAGGCTTCAGCCGAAGGGCCCGCCGGAGAAGCCTTTTAACGTTACTGCGGACAACGTGGGTCCCACCCACGTGACGGTCGACTGGAAGTTCGGGTTCGACGGAGGGCTGCCGATCACCAAGTACTTCGTCTCGTACAGAAGGGTGCCGGGCAACGACGAGATTGTCTCGCCGGACTGCGCGGTCCCACGGCCGCCCGCCGGCCAGTGGTTCGAGGTCAACTGCCGGCTCTCGAAGCCGTGCAACGTTACCAACCTCGAGCAGCACCAGACGTACGTGTTCAAGGTGCAGGTGTACAACACGAAGAACAGCTCGGACTTCTCGGACGAGGTGACGGCGACCACCGCGGTCGCGAAGATCCCGGCGCCGTTGAGGATCAGTTACGACCCGGAGAGCGGAATGCTCGCCATTAGCGTCGCCGCCACTTGCTTATCCCTGGTTGCCTCGATCGAGAAGTTCGATGGGCCGGCGTCCGCCGCGGACGATTCCCAGTGGAGGATCCTCGACGAGTGGCCACTCGAAGTGCTCGGGAGCGCGCCCACTCAGAGGGAAGGCGTCCTGGACGATCCGGAAACGGCGGACGCCGAGCCGAGGGTCAGAGTCAGGCTGTGCCTGAAAGCCGATCGGCAAAAGTGCGGCGACTACGCGGAAGCCGAGAGTAAGTAGAATCTGATCTCTGCTTAACAATTTTGCTTGTTCAGACCGTTCCATTACCTTCCACTCCGTCTTTACCGAATTACGATGCCATTCTCCGATCTCCCGTTCCGTTCGTTCGATCGCTGTTCGCATGTGTTCGTCATTTTTTTTTTTTTTTATTTGTTCCTGTAGTCGGTCCGTCGCGCATCGCGCAGTCCGGGGCGCTCGCCACGCCGACGTTGATCGCCCTGGTGGTCAGCGGTGCCGTCTTTTTACTGTTCGCCGCCCTGCTGTTGCTCTTTTGTCGGTGTCGTCGGAAGCACGCGACCAAAGCCAAGGACTACGAGATGGACTCGAACGCGTGAGTGTTCCGTCGACGGTCGGATGATAATAACGAAGAAGATCCGCGTAGTTCGCGAAGGGATTTCGATGTTTGATGTTGTTTAGGGTTCGGCCGAGCCTCGTCGCCGGGAACGGGCAACAGAGCCAGGCGCCGCCGCCCTACTACGCGGAGAACAAAGCCCTGGAACACAGCTTGGATCACGCGCTCGCCATGGAAGACTCGAAAACGCCCGCTTACTCTCAGCCCGGTTATGGATACCACCAGCCGAACCACAATATCAATGGTAAACATCTTTACCGTGACGTTAATATGATAGAAAGTAATGTTCGGTGTACGACAAGGGAGACAGTCGTTAAATCTCGTATCGACGTGAATCCCCGGAAAAGCTTGATATGTGTAGAATAATTTAATAGGATTCAATTTTGCGCCAGCAATTTGAGGGGCTAAACGGAAAACGGTGGTACGTATATCGCGGGCCGGCTAGAAAAAATATGGCATAAAGTAGAACGGTTTAACGAGCTGCTCTTGCCTCCCCCGGTCGTACTTTTTCCGTAACTCTAACGATTCCTACCGCAATGTGCAATTTGGCGGTTCTTTCTCGCGTTACTCTCTCGCTACCCATTTATTGAGTACGATTCACGTGACCGGGAATAATTACTCCCGCTTGGTAAGAAAACATCGGGACCTCGTTCGTTACCCGTCGAACAACGATCGAGCAATAATCGGGCTAATATTTATCGACCGATTCCCTCTTCCGCGACCGGCACTCGAGTTTTTCTTACGCCGGGGTAATTAATGTAACTCATATCGGATCGTAACTCCGCCGGAACGTTTGA
>SMSR01015573.1:108482-118527 GCA_019453355.1 Ceratina japonica | reverse complement strand
CGACGTAGTAAAAAAAATTTTCTATTAACGATGACCGGCTGCGTTCGCTCGTTCTATCTCGCGTTCGTTTTCTACGTATCGCCGCTGGCTTCAAAGTTCGAATGGGGTCCCGCGTGTTTCGGGTAACGACGGTTTTGATGGCCGGACGATTGGCAATTATCTCGGAATTGTCAAAGGTTAACGGGACGGGCAGCGTTTGTGGTAGTTGCGAGGCGCTCGCCGAATTGTGGAGAACGGGCGCGCGTACGTGGAGAACGTGTCGCGTCGGTTCGTTCTGCGCGAGAATCGGTTATGCGTTTGGTACCCGGAGGCACGGTAGATCGGTTCAGAAGAGAGATAAGAGGAGCCAATGCCGGGCAAAGGCTGGAATTGCGTCGAGGCCGAAAACGGAGCCGTCGTTGACTCGATAGGTTCAGAATTTACTTGATTTTTACATAACATAGGATTAAAATTGAAAGTCCAGAGGACAATTCCATTTTTTAGATATCTGCGATTTCTAAATGATAATCAATTGTATTTTTTCAGAACGACGAATCGTTGGAACGTTAATCGCGGCCTTGCCCGAGCAGCTGAAGTTGCTACTCACGGAGGTCGAAGTCGAGCAGTTCGCGATGAGAATCTACTCGCGGCTAGTGTCGGATGGGATCATCGGCTCCATTACCATCGACGGAGTTGCTAAGAACAAGGAATCGCAGATCGCGGTAAGAGTTTACTTGTAAAGTCCCNATCAATTGTATTTTTTCAGAACGACGAATCGTTGGAACGTTAATCGCGGCCTTGCCCGAGCAGCTGAAGTTGCTACTCACGGAGGTCGAAGTCGAGCAGTTCGCGATGAGAATCTACTCGCGGCTAGTGTCGGATGGGATCATCGGCTCCATTACCATCGACGGAGTTGCTAAGAACAAGGCATCGCAGATCGCGGTAAGAGTTTACTTGTAAAGTACTTTTGAAGAAAGTTTGAGATCTGTTTATTTGACGGTTGTTTCAGGAAGACAAGTCCGAGTGCAGAGAACTGTCTGGGTCTGTCAGTCTAACTTCCGAAGGGATTTCCACGAAGGACAGACGTGACTCGGAGAAGGACTCGAGGACACAAGAATCCGAGCGATTTGAAGAACTCGTGAGAAAGGAGGATAAAGTTACTCATGACAAATCCACGCAGTCGTCACCTCCCTCGTCGGCTCTTCCAGGAGGGACCGATGACGCTTTCAAGGAGAGAAGTTTCGAAGACAGGACCTCTCAAGAGGAGAGTTCAGGCGTCACTTCCTCGGTTGCGAGCAGTTCGAAGGACACGAAGAACTTGTCGCAAACTCGAACTCGGAGACAGTCAAGTCCCATATCACCGGTTACGCAACAAGCCTCATCGCCTGCACCCTTTTCGAGTACTCCGCCACCGCCACCGCCACCACCACCTACGCCGCCTTCGCCCTTCCTGGATTACCATTCTCTGAACAATTCCACTTCGCAACCATCGTTTTCTATACCACCTCCGCCACCATTACCCGCGTCTTCTGCAGGACAGTCCTTTACTACACAACGAACCATCACGACATTGCCAGCAGTCCCGCCGCCTCCGCCACCTCCACCGTTACCGCCGCCTATGTTGCAAACGATAACCGAGGAGATTCAAGGTGCACCGCCAGAACCAGCGCCGCCACCTCCTCCTCCATCGCCCGCTCCAACGCTGGCTAAAATCGTAGCGTCCATTCCACCACCGCCGCCGCCGCCACTGCCGCAAGCATCTGTCTGCAATGCAATACCTCCTCCTCCACCACCACCGCCTCCTCCTCCTGCGCCACCATTCTCGACGTCTTCTGTGACAGCCGGGATAAACGAAAGTCAATCCGTCCCTCCTCCGCCGCCGCCGCCACCGTTTCCTTCGTCCATCGGCGGAGTAAACATCGCTCCACCGCCTCCGCCGCCTCCTCCACCTCCGACGCCTTTAATCGGCGGCGTCCCGCCACCGCCGCCTCCACCGCCAGGCATGGGAAGCGGTCCACCACCTCCGCCGCCCATGGCGGGCATTCCCGGTGGCCCTCCGCCGCCGCCGCCACCTCCTGGAGGCCAAGTCCCACCGCCTTTACCAGCACCTCCGGTCGGAGGTTGGAACCCACCTAGCAGAGCGTGTGAGTAACGAGCAAAAGGATTTTTGTTGTCTAAGGGATGATTGTTTCACGGAGATCAGGATAGTCGGGTTGGGTTTCAGGTATGAGGAAGGAACCGCTTGCGCCAGAGGTGCCTATGAAGCCGCTCTACTGGACCAGGATTTTGGTACCTGTGGTGCCGACAGAACGTGGCTCCGTCGACGCTACGGATCCTGCCGCACAGGTGAGTTGGATAGAGTTATAAGCGCCGTCACGAGATAACAGACCTACAACCCTGGTGGAAATATGTATGTCATAATTGGGCAGAAAATGTTGAAAAATGGCTATATGTATATTATAAATTATGTAAAAACTTCTCTAATTTTGTAATAATATCATAATTTTTTTATAAATGTTCCAAAAGACGGCCAGAAAAGAACAGATGATGACAAGAATTGACGAAATCTAATATAATATGTTGAATTCTGACATATTCTCTCTCTTTCTCTTTAATGACATCTCTATCGTCGCTATTATTTCGATCTACTACTCAGTTATTCTTACTACCCTCGAACTTTGTGAAACGGGTCTGTTCTCTCATGAACTCAAGTATACGAGAAATCACCCTAGTAGCATTTACTCTGGANTTCGGATCTCGCTCGAACCCATCGCCGTTTCCTAAAACCACCTCTACTACTACTACTACTGCCANCCGCCACTGCCGCAAGCATCTGTCTGCAATGCAATACCTCCTCCTCCACCACCACCGCCTCCTCCTCCTGCGCCACCATTCTCGACGTCTTCTGTGACAGCCGGGATAAACGAAAGTCAATCCGTCCCTCCTCCGCCGCCGCCGCCACCGTTTCCTTCGTCCATCGGCGGAGTAAACATCGCTCCACCGCCTCCGCCGCCTCCTCCACCTCCGACGCCTTTAATCGGCGGCGTCCCGCCACCGCCGCCTCCACCGCCAGGCATGGGAAGCGGTCCACCACCTCCGCCGCCCATGGCGGGCATTCCCGGTGGCCCTCCGCCGCCGCCGCCACCTCCTGGAGGCCAAGTCCCACCGCCTTTACCAGCACCTCCGGTCGGAGGTTGGAACCCACCTAGCAGAGCGTGTGAGTAACGAGCAAAAGGATTTTTGTTGTCTAAGGGATGATTGTTTCACGGAGATCAGGATAGTCGGGTTGGGTTTCAGGTATGAGGAAGGAACCGCTTGCGCCAGAGGTGCCTATGAAGCCGCTCTACTGGACCAGGATTTTGGTACCTGTGGTGCCGACAGAACGTGGCTCCGTCGACGCTACGGATCCTGCCGCACAGGTGAGTTGGATGGAGTTATAAGAGCCGTCACGAGAGAAAAGACCTACAACCCTGGCAGAAATATGTATGTCATAATTGGGCAGAAAATGTTGTAAATGGCCATATATTATAAATTATGTAAAAACTTCTCAAATTTTGTAATAATATCATAATTTTTGATAAATGTTCCGAAAGTCGGTTAGAAAAAAACAGATTATGACAAGAATTGACGAAATCTAATATAATATGTTGAATTCTGATATATTCTCTCTCTTTCTTTTTAATGACATCTCTATCGTCGCTATTATTTCGATCTACTACTCAGTTATTCTTACTACCCTCGAACTTTCTGAAACGGGTCTGTTCTCTCGTGAGCTCAAGTATACGAGAAATCACCCTAGTAGCATTTACTCTGGGCCCAACGTTGGCCCAATTATATGCCAACAGTAAGTGGTCAGTTTTCAGTCGACCCAACTATATGCCAACAATAAATGCTACTAGGGCATCCATGGTTTTTATTGAAAAATTCTAAAATGAGGAAAATTAATTTTTGACAGGCTCCACTATGGGCGGAATTAGAAGAAGTGAAAGATCTGGACATGAAAGAGTTCGCCGGTCTTTTTTCTCATCAAGTGACCGCGAGAAAGCCTGTAAAAAAACCGGACCAGGCTTCGAAACCATCTAAACTGCAGCCGGCGAAGCTCCTCGACTCGAAGCGATCGAAGAGCGTGGGAATTCTGGAGAAGAGCTTGCACCTCGACTTCAGCGAGGTCGAGAACGCCGTTTACAACTTAGACACTAGCGTCGTTAGTTTAGAAACGCTGCAACAGATATACGAAATCGTAAGTAACTTCATTGACAATCATTACTTCATTGATAATCATTACTTCATTGATAATCATTACTTCATTCAGCAACCCTGATGGAAATATGCATGTCATAATTGGGCAGAAAATGTTGAAAAATGACCATATATTACAAATTATGTAAAAAATTCTCAAATTTTCTCAATTTGACATGTTAAAATTTCACAAAATTTGATGATATATATTCGTGAAGAAATGATGTCAGAATTCAACATATTATATTAGATTTCGTCAATTCTTGTCATAATCTGTTCTTTTCTGACCGTCTTTTGGAACATTTATCAAAAATTATGATATTATTACAAAATTTGAGAATTTTTTACATAATTTGTAATATATGACCATTTTTCAACATTCCCAATTATGACATGCATATTTCCACGAGGGAAGTGATTTAATTCTTATCTCGAATCATTCGTCAGAGGCCAACGCAGAAGGAATTGGAAGACATAAGAGCGTTCGAAGAAACCAATCCAGACGTGCCCCTCGATCGTCCCGAGACATTTCTCAAAAAGCTGTCCAGCATAAATCACTTCTCCGAGAGGATAGCGTGTTTAACGTTTCAAGCGGAGTTCGCTGAGACGATCTCACTAGTTTCATCCAAGTTAACGAATCTACGAACCACTTGCAATTTTTTACGGAACTCCAGTACATTAAAGAAAGTCATGGCGTTGATTCTCACGCTCGGCAATTACATGAACGGCGGTAATCGGATACGAGGCCAGGCCGACGGATTCGGCTTAGAAATTTTAGGCAAATTGAGAGACGTTAAATCCAACGTGCCTGGCGTCACTCTGCTCCATTACGTCGTAAAAGCTAGACTGGCTGAGCACAAGGATCACAATTTTGAGGAACCGCTGCCGCTGCCAATTCCGGAGCCAGCAGACATCGAGGCGGCTTCGACGATTAATTTCGAGAACCTCTCGGGAGAACTGGAAAGGCTGAAGAGCAAGCTTCAAGGTAAGATCTTAAATCATATCATTCTTCAAGGTAAGATCTTGAATCACACTATTCTCCTGATTATATATTTAATTCTTTTTTCTCTATTGTAGTTTGCACCGATAAATATAATATGGTCCTGGAATCGGACCCTGAATACTCGGGACCGTTTAAGGAAAAAATGGACTCGTTCTTCCGGGAGGCGGCAGCGGAGCTGGCGAACGAGCACGAGGGCCTATTAGAGGCCAAAAGAGAATTCAAGGCTGTCATGCAATTTTATCAATACACGCCCAAAGGAACGAGCCTGGACGCGGCCGACCCCAACGCGTTCTTCGTCCTTTGGCTCGGTTTCTGCCGAGACTTCAAAGTACGTAGCTTCATTTACTATAATAAATTATTTTAAATTAATATATAATAAATTATATTCATAGGATATTTGGAAGAAGGAACAACAACGGATACAGAAAGAGCGAATGGAGAAGATGATAAAGAAATATGAAAGTAAAAACAAAGTGGAGAAACGAAAATTAAGCTCAACGGGACTGAAAGCGCGGCTTCTGAAGCTGTCGCGCAAGTAGTGACTGGCTTGTCACCGTCCGTCGATTCATTCTCGTCAAATGTATCGATCGAAGGTGAAGGCTGGCCCGAACCGTTCCGTTGGGCCCGTCCCAACACTTCAAGGCACTAATTTCGTCGAATCCAAACGAAGTTTCGATCACTATCGCGTAGAGTACGTTCGTTCATATGAATTTGTTATTATTGTACATAGGCTTGTTGTTAAGTTTTGTTATCGTTAACTATAATAAATGATATTTTCTACACGAGTCCTCTTCTGCTCTGATTCATCTCTCCCCCACGCTCTTCCTTTTAGGTGACNAAAGAGCGAATGGAGAAGATGATAAAGAAATATGAAAGTAAAAACAAAGTGGAGAAACGAAAATTAAGCTCAACGGGACTGAAAGCGCGGCTTCTGAAGCTGTCGCGCAAGTAGTGACTGGCTTGTCACCGTCCGTCGATTCATTCTCGTCAAATGTATCGATCGAAGGTGAAGGCTGGCCCGAACCGTTCCGTTGGGCCCGTCCCAACACTTCAAGGCACTAATTTCGTCGAATCCAAACGAAGTTTCGATCACTATCGCGTAGAGTACGTTCGTTCGTATGAATTTGTTATTATTGTACATAGGCTTGTTGTTAAGTTTTGTTATCGTTAATTATAATAAATGATATTTTCTACACGAGTCCTCTTCTGCTCTGATTCATCTCTCCCACGCTCTTCCTTTCGGTGATAAGGGAACTTGCAGATACATTTTCACAATACTTTCGTTTGGTGTCAAATGCGTGTGCGTTTGCGTATATTTTGTTTTCCACTGCAATTAGTTAGCGACGATACAGAACCTTCAAGTAAAGCGAAAACAGAGATTAACATTTAAGAATAGTTAATAGATTAATCGCATCATCGTATGACTTCGTGCTATCATCGCGCGTTAATTATCGCATCCTAGAACGTAAAAAAAGAAGAAGAAGAAAAATAAGAGACATAGAAACGCTCGGAAATATGTCTTTCGGAAAATAGATGCATCGTTCGTATAAAGCCTGACACTTATAAACAGGGGTTCCGCCGTTTGATCAAGTTTCTCGGACGTAGCTCGGGCTTGGATCATCATTTCGTATCGTGTGTTCGTTCTCGAAAAAATTTCTGCGAAGGGCCCCACCGGTGGACCCGCGCGTCGGCTCGCTCCGGCAGGCAGGTACGATTCGCGCAGAAGCGGTTTACGGCGATTAGACCTAAGGCAATCGTTGCGTGTAGCGTAATCTGTGTCTTTTCTCATTTATTTAGGAAACTGTCTTATTCGCGGAGGGGTTCCCGAGGCGGCACCGACGCGCAGGACCGAGCAATATATACACTTCGTCCCCCTTTTGATTCGCTCCTCTAATTTCTCCCTTTTTTTTGCTCCCCTGGTGGGGCCCTTCTTTCTCTCTTCATCGGGAAACGTGAAAGTAAATGAACAAAAAGATTACATACACGATTTCGATAATAAATAAAGAATCGGCGACGATCATCAGGCTTCGTAAACGCCGTACCGTACCGTCGAATTCCCGTGAAACACGCATACACCGAATATCTTCTCCTCGAAACATGAAACGTTCGCGCGCGCGCGCGTGTGTGTGTGTTACGACCAGTAAAAACCTAGTCCTATGGATAACGTAAAATTACAATTACATTAATAGTAGTTATCGCTATTTCTCGGTAAAGAAAACTTATTACGAAACAGTTAATCGGTACGAACTCGGGCCGCGGGAGCCGGCGCCGATCTCCTACGTACGCCAGTAGTTCCTCACTACGTAGAGCCGACGCCGGGTCCCGCGATAATTCACTTCGGGCCGCGCCTCCGGCCCAAAACTTCTCCTATGCAATTCATCTCATTTTTTTTTCTTTACAAAATACTCCAATAGTGTTAAGCTCTTTTACTCGATTCGGACGTGCCCGGGGAGGGAGAGGAAAGTTTCGCGTTTTAAGTAGTCTCGAAGCAGCGAGGAAGCCAGCGTCGACGTGGCCTCCCCGGTTTAGGGCGGTCTCGCGTTCGAATCGTTGTTACACATTATTATTATATATTATATATTTATATATTAGAATATCCTAAGCGTGTCAAGCCCGGTCGGCGACCGCGGCTTGTTTTCGAGTAACGTTTGGCCTTTCTTTCGTTTTTTTCAATGACTACGATTTTCGTTCGGCGCCCGATTACAGTCGGAACGGTGCGCGTTGGTCGATCGGCGTTGGTTTGCCCTTCCGCTGGCTGGCCGGCGTCGTCGAGACGGACGTGTCCGATGCGCCGGACGGCTTCCTGGACAACTTCAGGGATGGAGGCAGTGGCGTGCTCGATCCGCTGGACGGTGTTCTTGTTCTAAAGAAAATCAGTCGTACATCGTAAGTCCGGGTCCGTCGAACGAGAGCGGACGACACGCGAGCAAAAATCACGATCGGTGCGTAGTGTGATACCGATTGCTATTACGATTATATATGTACACATCCGTCCGGGTTCTTTCGGCACGGGACCACAACGAAACAAGCGACAGACCAAATCTTATACGGGACAATACCGAAACGATCATTACCTAGCTTGCTTAACGGCTGACGAGGTGTTAGTTGCTGAATTTGTACACATCGAGCTGCTCCTACAGCGTCGGAAAACAGACACGACATTGGATTATTTATTAACAGGAACGTAACAGCGAGTGCACAGTGAGAAACGCGGGAGTTAATGAGGCGAAATTGCAAATCAAAAATGCTAATAGATAATTACTCCATTTTACATCAAAGAATTATTATATAATGTTCTTATCGCAAACCATTTGTAAATTTTGTTTAAACATAAAAAAAGAACAAGCGTCTCGAAGAAGCATAAAAGTGTACATGCTGAAAACGACACGCAGTGCAAAGAAAAGGAACAGAGAAAGGGCAGTCGGTGTTAGTTAGAGCGGGAAAGAGTTCGGTCATACCCGGTGGAATCGGTAGAAACCGTCGAGTGGTTGCTTTGCGTAGAATGAGTGGAAATATTGCTGGTCGTCGATTGCGGGGATTTTATATCCGTGCCAACGTACACGGGTATCCTCGAACGGCTAAACCCATCACCAATTAATCAGTTTAATCGATCGCCGGAGCACGGACACGCCTATCTCTCGCGCGTTAATTCCACTGCTTTTTTTAAAACCGCGACAACGAAACACAATCAACGGAACAGAAAGGAGGAACGTAAAGTAAACAGAAAGGTAACGAAATCCTTCACCGTGGCTACGAGCATTAGGCTGAATGACAGATGTATGAATTTAGAGCCGCTACACATGACGTTCCATTTGAACGATCTTTCTCCTTTTGTAAGCTAAAGCGTCCAATGTCCAATTTTCCCGATACCGTTCGATAATGGTTAATTTATTTTACCTGATCGGTGTGCCGACACCAGTCAGGGTTGGAATGCTCGAAGCTCTATGGATTGTGCCAAACCTAAAAAAATGTTGTTAACCAAAATTGTCTGTTAATCCGTCGTTAACTAACAACGTTAACCGGACAGTTAATAAGAAGCCGTGGTACTAAAATCGCGCTTTCTTCGTCGAATATCTTCTATCCCGGTAATAAACGAAACGAACGGAACCAAAAAAAAATGAGAGAAAGGAGAAAAGAAAAAAAAACAGAACACACGTCGATTGACATCATTCCAAGATATCACGGGAATACGTAGATGCCGAATGCGATACATACGACCGTCGTTAATGCTCTCTATCACGGATCGACAAAGTCTAGACTCGGCAAGATGCATGTTAGTCGTTCCATGTCTGTTTCTCTCCCGGGTAAACAGATGGAAAACTGCGAACGATCGGTACAAACCTCGCTGGGACGCCGCTCGCGGGACTGACCAGACCGGTGGGCGTTCGAGGTCGTGAACTCGAACCGTTCACCGGCGTACCCAATCGTTTCCCTGAAACGCTGTTGTGTCTACTCGACGTCGGCGTGTTCCCCGTCGTGCTGCTCACCGCCGTCCTGCGTGGAATACGGCTAATATTCGTAGAATCGTCTGCAACAAAGAAAACATCTCCAAGATCAATTACACATATTTCACAAAATTAATGTCGCGCTTGTGTCCATTTTTATTTTATCTACTTTCTGCCTTCTTTATATTTGATCTGACTATAAAATATTCTCACCAGTGCTATCTAACGACTGTGTAGAGCCGTAACGGCTCGGCGGTTTGCTTCCTTGCCTAGAAGCGGGTCTACTTCCGGGTCTGCTGGTCGGTCTGGACGCCGGCCTCGAGGCTGGCCTGCTCGACGGTCGACTACCTCCTGCAACAAAGTTTTCATTCTTGAATCC
>SMSR01015573.1:68805-108472 GCA_019453355.1 Ceratina japonica | reverse complement strand
AAAAAAAAACAGAACACACGTCGATTGACATCATTCCAAGATATCACGGGAATACGTAGATGCCGAATGCGATACATACGACCGTCGTTAATGCTCTCTATCACGGATCGACAAAGTCTAGACTCGGCAAGATGCATGTTAGTCGTTCCATGTCTGTTTCTCTCCCGGGTAAACAGATGGAAAACTGCGAACGATCGGTACAAACCTCGCTGGGACGCCGCTCGCGGGACTGACCAGACCGGTGGGCGTTCGAGGTCGTGAACTCGAACCGTTCACCGGCGTACCCAGTCGTTTCCCTGAAACGCTGTTGTGTCTGCTCGACGTCGGTGTGTTCCCTGTCGTGCTGCTCACCGCCGTCCTGCGTGGAATACGGCTAATATTCGTAGAATCGTCTGCAACCAAGAAAGCATCTTCAACATCAGTTCTACATATTTCACAAAATTAATGTCGCGCTTGTGTCAATTTTTATTCTATCTAATTTCTGCCTTTTTTATATTTGATCTGACTATAAAATATTCTCACCAGTGCTATCTAACGACTGTGTAGAGCCGTAACGGCTCGGCGGTTTGCTTCCTTGCCTAGAAGCGGGTCTACTTCCGGGTCTGCTGGTCGGTCTGGACGCCGGCCTCGAGGCTGGCCTGCTCGACGGTCGACTACCTCCTGCAACAAAGTTTTCATTCTTGAATCCCACGATCAGGAAGCAGTCGATGTCCAATTTCATTTCGGGAAGATCCAAAACGATTTTGGCTCTGTAAATGAAATTGTTCAATTTTCTTACCGGGGGTCATGCTGCTCCTGTACGACGTGCTCGTTTTCCTGGCGGAGCCCAGCTTGAAGGAGCTCTCGTTGTCGCTGAGGCTGTCCGGTGTCCCGGCGCTCAGGGACGAGCGAGAAGCTCGCGACTGTCCCATGGGAACGCTTCGGGCGCTGCGTTCCCTCACCTAGACGCGCGACAGAAAGCTCAGCTCGGGTAAACGGAACCGGGGAAACGCGGGGGGCGACAGAAGAAGAAATCGTTCTACCATGAGGAGAGCGTAACGCGGTAGAAACGGAGATAGACAAACAAACGGGTAGGCAAACAGCGAAAATCGTATTTGAGACCGTTTCGAGGCGCGTCGACTCGCGGGACGGAAGGAAGAGGGCCCCGATTTGCACATTTTGATGAAACAAAAAGGCAAAGGGCATATCTTGAGCACAAAAGAAAAATGCATGATTCATCTGGAAGCGGGGAATTTCCTTTCGTCCGGCGAGTCGCGGCGTAAAAAATTGATTCTCCGCGGTGCTGCTCGGTCGTTCGTTTACAACCTTTCAACGCCACCGATGCGAATTGCAAACCGATCGATCTGTCGATGGATAGAGAGTGGCCGGAAAAAAAATACAGAATAAAATACCACCGAGGTGAAGAGAGAGACGGACTCTCTCTCGTTTGGGTCTAACTAAAATTAAATGAAAGAAATTCAGATTCTCCATGCAGAACTTACCAGAGGAAGTTGGGACAGATAGAGTAGCTTATGGTGATTCGAGGTATCTCCGATCAACGCCACTATGCACGCACCAATACAGCAATACAGGTCGTTATGCATATATAGTCGACAAAGTAATTTGTTTCGCCCGTCCGCGATTCGCGATTCGCGATCAAAAAGTTCATTTCTAAGTAAACTCATTCGAAACCCTCTAGATTCCTCTTATTAAATTACTCAATACCTGTACAAGGACTCATTCGAAAATCAGAGGATACCGATAGTTCAGAACGTACAAAGTTCGAATCAGCGATTAATTCTACGAGGGGATGGGAGAATCGTTCAGAGGCATCCAATCGAGAAATCAAAGAACGATACGATATAGAGAACGGAAAGAATCCGGCGGAACTCAAAACGCGAGATTCGTTTTTCACACGCCTCGGTGGGAGCCGAGAGCGACACACGCGCTCTTCTTCGCCCCTTTCGTTTTAAATACCGCGAACGTGAACGCGGCCCAAATGACCGTGGAAATGTTTTATGAGCGGCGACGACTAAACTACCATTACTACCGCATGCACAGATGATTCTCGATGCGAAATAAGTGTTGTCGCGAGAATTTTAACTGCGGGATGCTCTGATGGCGGCGGCGGCGGCAGCGGCAGCAGCGCAAAATTAAAATAAAACGGGTGATGAGAATTGGTGAGACCTGGGGAGAGACGCGCGAGATCGGTACGATATAGCGAGGCGTTGAGATCGTGAACGACGATGCCGTTCCATCGGCCTGGGAAAGCGCACTCGAGGGGACACAAAACACTATCACCCAAAATGAAACAGAGAATGCAAAAATAAAACGGAAAACAACAGACATGAACAACTCGAAATAATAAAAAATAAAGAGAATGTTGATCGATCGTACCGAGGTGTATACATACATATACATATATGTATATATATATATATCTTGTTTGAATCGTCACACCAGAAGAAACTTAAAAAGAGTAGACACAGTTTTTCTTATTTACCCAATGATAAGAGGGGGCGTGCATGTGGAGGGGATACGAGCACGGGAGGTCCTCCTTTTGCCTCAAACTCTCAAAAATCGGCGTCAGCTGGTTCATAAACTCCTCCGCTACACCATAAACCAAAAATTTAGGAACACGCCGCTCGTTTCTCGCCAAAATCACTGCATCTCGCTTGCTCGTGCACCGAAGAAACCGCGGAGCTCTTCATAAAATTCTTCCTTGATTAATAAAAAAAGCAAACCCAAACGCTTTCAAAAATCAAGAGCTCCGCGGTGTCTTCGGCGCGTAGACAAGCCTTCCGGTCGTTGAAGATTTACAAGTCCGACTGGAGAAGTACAGAGAGAAATGGAAAATAAAAAAAAGAGAGAAGTCTCGTGAATCGCATCTCCTGAGGTGAGATGTACAGTTTATCGTCGAAATTAGATCTCGAGTGTCGATCTAACCGCGGGATCGTCGATGGTCGATCCCTCCGATGGCTGAAAAACCGATAGGGAGTGAATCGGGATAAACAGGGATGATTGAAAGAAAGCGACTACCTGACGCGGTGCTTGGCCGAGGTAGCTTTGTGCAACGTTTGCTACCGTGAAGCCGGCTTCATGCTCGCATGCGAGGAGATAAAAAACAAAATAAATCCAGAGGAAGGAATCCGAGTGAAACGGCCGCTGATTACCTCTATCAGGCGGCCGGTACTTACCCCCAGACGAGACCGGGACCCTCTTTCGACTGAGCTAAAACGTCGGAGGCAAAGGCCAGAAAGAAACAGGGCTACACAAAGCTAAACGTAGGGACCAAGAGAAATAACAGGGGGGGTAGGTAAGAGAGAAGAGAAGAGTTTAATCTGACGATGCGTGCGATCGAACCAAGGAAACTCCCCGATTACAGTTATCCCCCATCGATCGGCTTTTAGGCGGCTGAACGAACGATCCATTTTGAGCTCGCGATTCGAATAAAAAGAGAGAGAGAGAGAGATGTACTAGTGGCTTCTTCGCGTAGATATTCGAGGCACCGGTGCGTCGACCCCCCGTGGCAATCGATATTAAAAAAAGTTCCTCGTGGAAAAATCTCAGTTACCAGGAGGAAAGTAAAGTACGCGCCGGGGTTCTCGGTTACCTCCGCGACAGGAACCCGGGAATTCCCTCGCGGGCCCTAGATCATAATTCGAAAGTTCTCCGGACGGAAGCTAGCCTCAGTCTCGAGAACCAGAGAATCCTGATCCACCGAGCTCCGCCGAGGGAATCGGAAAATGACGCACATACACACACACGGACAGACACGCACGCACGCAATGTTACCTTGGTGATGGGTCCGGCGTTCGCGGATGTGATCGGCGTACGCTGCAACGTGGACGTCGGGCTCGGCTTCGATCTGAACGCCGTCATTGTCTGGCTGACACCGTCCGCAAGTATGAATTGCTCTCGCAGCTCGATATTCGTTCTTCCCTTGGCTACAGTGTGTCGCGTGCACGCAAGTTAGAAGGAAGGCGTTACAGGACATGTATCGCAGGGTATATCGAAAATAAAGGGGGTTCGCCAAATACATAGAATATTCATTGGTTTGTTTTTTTTTGTTTTATACAGACAGAGCAGAGACAAAGATAGAGAGAGAGAGAGCGGGTAATTAACGGGCAGCCGAAAGTAGGAAACATTGTACAAATCAGAGCGATCAAAGATATACAGAGTACGTGAAGCGACCAGGTAGGATTTACAGCGGCGTTATCGTATAGTCATGCGCGTTATCAATAGCGTTGACAGAGAGATCAGAGAGCCGAGATTGGCAAAGTTTTATGGTAGAAAAAAGTGTTCAGATCGTTGTGCAGAGATAGAATTATATTTAGGAGCAGATAGAGAGAGAGAGAGAGAGAGAGAGAATGTAGGGGTTTTCAGTAGCAGTAATAACAGCGAGGGTAATATAGTAATAGCGTTATAGTAACAGCGGTAATAGTTGAGAGGCGATGGCAGCGGCGCACGCGATTTGTTCATGTGCGAGTGTACGAGTGGAACAAAAAAAGAAAAAAAACACAGTGTATTATAGAACATTGCCGTAGTTTTAAATAAAATATGAAAAAAAGAGAGGGGTTGGTGGGGGGGCGGGGGAGTAAAATGTGTCGCGATTTTTCAACCTCGACTCGCTTTGATCCGAGAGTCGGATGATCAAACGGTGAAATGGAATGTATACTAGTTTTAAGTTTGCCGTCCGATCACGGATCACGGTTCCCCGTTAATTACGCCGTTAGAAAAGTTCGGTGACACGTGGGACGGCATGCGAACCTCGCCGAGGCCGAAAGTCAACGTCGTCTAATTAATTCCAAAGCGTCTAGAAAATCGTCAAAGCAGGCCCGCGCGTATATTTATCCCCGGGATCTAATTAAAGACCGACGAGCCCCGACTTTCGGCGACGACGACGACGTTTCGAGGGCACAGAGACGACACGACGGACGCAGAACGAGGGGTATACTTATCCATCGTGTAAGAAAAATGGTCGCCACGGGCCAATAAATGAATTTTCGTCGTCCCGGCGTGTAAATAAACGANTTATCCCCGGGATCTAATTAAAGACCGACGAGCCCCGACTTTCGGCGACGACGACGACGACGTTTCGAGGGCACAGAGACGACACGACGAACGCAGAACGAGAGGTATACTTATCCATCGTGTAAGAAAAATGGTCGCCACGGGCCAATAAATGAATTTTCGTCGTCCCGGCGTGTAAATAAACGTGAAATGGGCGCCGGCGGAAACGATTGAGATAGATAAAACGGGGCGCGGGGGTAAACGCGGACACGGTTCAAGATTCTTCGTTAGAGCAATCTCAAAGTCGTGGAACACCGTCTTCTATGCTACTTTACTCGCACACGGACGACGCACACAGCACACGTACAACACGACGGCGACAGCCTCTCTGCACGGCAAACAGACGCCGGTAACGAACTAAAGTACACGAAACAAGACTCGAAAACTCGTTGCGAGGAAGCAAACGTATGTACACATGTACAAGATACGTATCATGCAGGATATATGTATACGAAAACGTTCATTTCATGGCCAGCACGATTCCATCGTACATTCGACGAGGGTTTATTTAATCAGCGAGCAAAGTGATCGAAAATATAAGAAATTCGTGACGAAATCCTTGATGCATTCTTTTATTATTTAAGATTTGAGGTACTAGAACTTGTTAACCCCTTGGATACATTTGACGTCTGAGACACGTCATTTTAGTTTTATATTTTTGTTATTAATTTATTTTTGTTTTGCAATTCTAATTACTTGAAGACATCTTAATACTACATATGTCACCAATATTTTAGAAATAAATAAATTCTTACGTAAAATGTACTGCTTTTACATACTACTCCAAGCAACGAAAAATTATATCCGTTCCACATGCAAAATATTTTCTCAAATAAATCGGTACCCAAAGGGTTAAAGACTTGAGAAGGTCCTTAATGGTGATTTTGTTACCTCGAATCTTGAACTTTTTTATTTTTAATTGAAACTGTACGTACGGGCCACGAGTTGCTATTATTCCCATATAAAAAGATTCTCACCGAGCGGACACCAACCCTCATGTTGTTCCGGTTTGTTAGGGTCCGGTATCGGCATTAGAAAAACTTGACGAGTTAATCACGATTTGAGGAGTTTAGTCGGTCCGTTATTTCTTTCTTAATTGTTTAATGTTAAATAGACGAACGCATGCAATAGTCAGTAAAATCGATGCGCAATTGAAAGAATATACACGAATATATTAATCGGAGAGGTAAATCGACGAAGTGTGCAATAAAAAAAAGGTATGAGATGGTTCGATGGAAGATGATCGATCAGAGAGGAGAGAGTAGAGGATGTTTAGAGGATGATTCGGTTGAAGTTAGTAATACTAATGACAAGCGGTACGAGTCTCCTAAAGTACCGAGATAACAGTATAAGAAAAACCAGGAGGCTCACTCCTATTATCTCATGAGTGACAGGCTCGCTATATTAATCGATTACTCCTGAAGTATTCGAGATAGAAGAAAATTGTATATGACCTTTTTTGCAGATAATAGCAGTACTTACGACTTTTATCTAAAGCATTTTTCAAAATTCCGAGAAAAAAGAATTTTCACTTTTCTTGAGATTTTTCTAAGGGGTACCCTTCAGATTCTTTGAAATTTTCGTTTTTCCTCAAATACTCCTAATCCGTTGGACTTACGGGAAAGTTGCATACGATCATTTTTATAGCTGACAACTAGAGCAATAATTTTTGCCTGAAACATTTTTCGCTAGCGTCAATAGTTTCCGAGTATTTTGCAAAAAACTGTTTTATCGTTTTTTGTTAATTACTCGTTAACTATTGACCCTAGCGAAAAATGTTTCAGATAAAAGTTGTAGCTCTAGTTGTCAGGTACAAAAAAGATCCTATGCAACTTTCCCGTAGATTCAATGGTTTAGGAGTTATTGAGGAAAAACGAAATTTTTAATCAAAAGCTTGCTGTTTCGACGGTGGATCGGTCGGATTTTGCTAGCACCCATAAAATTCCAATTAATCGTACATAACTCGTTAAATACTCGAGTTAGAAGAAAAATGCATAGAATCTTTCTTGTAAAGGACATCAATACCTACAACTTTTATCTAAAGCATTTTTCAAAATTCCGAGAAAACAAATAACTTTTATTTTTCCGAGATATTATGCGATTAAGACAATAATTGATTTTAACAGAGTAAGCCTGATGATCTTTCTTATACCGCGATAATAGGTTCTATGAGTCAGTCGAACAATCGAGTTCCACGAATTCACTTTCGCAAAAAAATGAATAAAACAGAACGGCTAACTGCAAATGTAGACGGATCAAAAGTAATAAAAATTTAACGAGATTCGTGGAACAAGGATTCGTTCGTGGTTTAATGATCAAGCTGATACGAGAGAACCTAGCTATTGTGTATTCAGGTAGTAGTATATTACGCGAGATACGGGAATGTAACGAGCGCTTTCTACTTATTGCTCATGTGCATGGCATTAAAACAGCCCGTTTCAGAGAGTCGGTTAATGATTAGTCACGCTCACACGTTGTACCTCAGGAGCTGAGATCGTACACGTAAATTTAGTAGATGAGTGACAGATAAGACAGAAAAAAATGAGACATGAAGAGATGTGTGAATGATATCGCGCAGGATGAGTCGATGAGGATTCATGAGACAGTTCGACGAATCAAATTCGTATTCTAATTGTAATTTCTAATCGTTTATCATCGCATCTCGCACGATACAAGAGGGACGTAAAAGTATTCTATTCGGCGCCGTCGGGTTTTCTCTCCCGTGTTAAAAAGCACGAGCCAACGTTTATTCCCGAGGCAGCGGAAAGCAATCGAGTTCGATTTTTTAGTACCAGACGATCCAATAACGCAAACAATAAAACTCAGGGTTAAAAGCGCACCCGTTAGTGAAACTCCAAAAAGAAAATCGAAACCGGTTAATTCAATCCCACACGCGTGTTCAATCGTAAAAACAAACATAAACGCGTTTAGCTGCCTCTTTGGACGGGGAGTGGGTTTCGGGGACAAGTGGTATATCATTTTTAAATCGTTTCCTGTCGCATTCAGGGATAGATCGGGACTAGACGGAAGGTTTCAAGGTTTTGTTCTTAAAGATTCGTTGTTATAGTGAGAAAAAAAAGTAATTCAAGATCGGACTAATCCCGAACTCATCGATTCCGACGGTATAATTCGGCGGTAACGAAGTAGAATTGAAAAAATATTTAACAAATGGCAGAGATACTCACCGCGGCAAGGATCATTCTTTAATAGAAACTCGTCCAGGGCTACCCAGCCACCGCCGACTCGTACCATCACGGTGGACCGCAGAATACGAACCAACCGCAATTTCTGGCTGTCTCCGAACTGTAACACAACAAGAAAATCATAGATTAATTAAAAGAACAGAGATATACTTTATACAAAATGAAATAATTAAAAATATATTAATTCTGGAGGACGTACCCTGTATTTCCCTTCGCCAACTTGGAACACGCGGAACTTCTGACGGCAGGTGCAGAGCATCACCAGTCGTTTCACCTCGTCGTGTATTTTGTCCGTGTCGTTGTACGTTCTGCGTTCTTCCCAGTCCGGTCTGAGGGCGGCGATGAACTCCTTCCAGTCTATCAGCCCTTCGCCGTGCCGGTCGAACAGATCCGCCACTGCTCCCATCTCCAGCCGCGAGGTCTCGAATTCTGCAAAAGCGAATAGATCCCCGCCACGTCACTCGGACTGTCGCATAAAAATTAAATAAAAGGAAACCCACTGGTGTTCATGATCCCTTGGATGAAGTCCTCGCGCGGGATCATGCCGTCGTTGTTCTTATCCATCTTCCTGAAGAGATCCGTGAGCCTGGACTTCTTGTGGTTCATGAACTTCAGGAACTGCAAACAAAACGGCGGGTGTAGCGAGCCTGATAAAAGGAGCAAACAGACGGGGAACAGGGTCTTTGATTTACCCGCTTGCGCCAATCCTCCCAGCTGAAGTTCGCGACGCGGTCTAATTCCTGGATGTAGTTGTACTTATCCTGGAGGCGACGTTGCCGCTCCCACGCCAACATCCAGACGTGCCTCCATCGGTCCCAAAGGAGTTTCACCCTCGGGCTACGGAACTCCGGCTCGGCGCCTTTGCTGCAGCAAGGATACGAAACTGGTATCAACGCTTCCGTTCCAGTTCGTCGCGGGTATAATGTGTAAACGAGGCGTGAGAAGCGGAGGAAGATTCGTGAAGATGAAACACGATACGCTGACCAAAAACCACCGTTTATAATCGTGAGATTCGACCAATGAAACGAGCGTGAACAGAGTTGTGAGAATAGTTCAAAGAGAGAAATGAGGGAGTCATCCATGACCGATTGAAAACTGCAACCAAAAGGGGGAAGAAACTGCAGAAAAAAATTGGGTGGCAAATGCAAAACTGCGATGAGACGAGGTTGAAGAATGGGGAATGTGTGTTAGTGACGTGTTAGGAAGCAAAACGGTGAACGGTTAGAGAATGAATCGAGAGTAGGCGGCTGGGTGTGACGAACCTTCCTTTAGGTGGGAACCGTGGGCCGATGTGCGGCAACGAATCGGGCGTTCTCTCACGGCCTGGGCTGGCTCGGCTAAACAGGAACATGCGTCAACATCACTCGACAACTTCTCTACCGGATACTTTTCGTACCGATCGCTCTAGTCCCAAGTCAGCGAAAGATTCCTCGACATTCCTTACGAGACGGAGTAGAACAAAAGGGGCAAAGGGAGGCGAAGGGAGAACAGGCCTCGTGACAATTTCTTTTTTCTCTCTCGACAATTATTCACAGACGCGAAGACCTGTCCTCTGCATTTTGTATCAGATTTCGAATTTCGTTTCTCCAAATACTCCGAGATACTCTATCACATACCATGCTATACTACTGCAAAAACCGATCGAATTTTTCGACACTTCCCGTTTTATTCATGAACGCACCTTTAACGTCGGTCCCAAAGCTGTCATCCTTCGCACTCGAACGTCGTTAAAATTCACGCAGTACAAAATATATCAGAAAAAAAATTCAACTGGACAACGTAGTTCCACAAACTGGGTATACGAGTAGAGAAAAAAATCGTTTTTGATTCATCCCGATGTATCGATCTGTTCCGGAGATATGAGCATCCAAAGTTTAAGGGCAGTGTTTAGCACAGTGACCTAGTTACGCGTGTCAACTGCGTGTCTAGACCGATCGATGGACATTAGGGTAGTCCCGTGCGGCTAGAACGATAATAGCAACACCAAGAAAAGTATGCTCGTCTTTTCGATATCTCCGGAACCGGAAATCCGATTGATATGAATCAAACGGCATATTAAAGACAATGCCGTCCTGCTTCGAATATTGACTACTTATATTAAATTATTTGATAAGATTGAGACTACTCGTACACCTGTTCTGCGGTGGTACCAAACGCAACACATGCACGGGCAAGTGTGAACTTCCGAAGCGCACGCAAACGAAAACGAACGGGAAATTAAAGAGCGCGTTTCAGTTATTCGGAATCAAGCGGCTGGCTTCATCTACCTCGAGCGACGACCGCGATCCCCGACGATCTTCACGGTTGGACTATAAAAAAACCGGGACCAGAGAAGAGGATATTAAAAGAATGTGAACTTACGTTGGCGCGGGTGACTTAGCCTTCAATATCTTCTTCGTATCCTTCACAGCTTTGATCTGTCTCGCTCTGCAGACGCGGTCCACGTCTGACTGCCTGCGGCTGGTGTTCTCCATGAATTCTCTATGGTCCGCGATGAGCATCTCCAGCGTGGCTTTGTCGTCCGGCAGAGGTTCAGCCTCCAGAGCGTTCAAGGTATTCTCCAAACCTTCTAGCCAAGATAACAGTTCTTCGAGGAGATTGTCGAGGTCCTAATTACAGAAAAATATCGAACTCGTGAGTAAATTAGTCTATGGAGATATAATGAGTTTAGAAGTATTTACCTGAAGTCCTCGCATGTGTTTCTCCAGTCTCTCGTTCCTCTGATGAGCCCACGTGGCGACCTCCTCCCATCTCGATTGAATAATCGTTATCCAATGCTTAATAACTAAAGCTCCGTCTGGATGAGCCTTCGCGAGGATCTCGTGAGCCAAGTCCAAAGTGCGATCTTTCTCAATTTCCTTCGTACGCAATTCGCGCAGGAACTTCTCGTGCTCCATCAGCTGATTCCTGCTCTCTTGCTCGTCTTCCGGTAACTGTCCAGCGAACCTCAACTTCATCTCAGCGTCGCTGAGCCACTCGAGAAGCACGTGTACCGCCTTGTGGAGACGTTCGGCTTCCCTGAGGGCCTCTTCGAGCCGCGCGGTCTTATTGGACGACAGTCGAGTCACGGTGTTCCACAGATCGTTCAGCTGAGCGAGCTGCGATCCGATGGCAGAAGCGTCATCAGGTGTCGCCTTGCCGAGAAGTTCGCGGCCTGTCTTGATCACGGACTCCATCTGAGACGCTCTGGATTCAAGGTCCTTTTCAAAGGTCTTATGTTGGTCCACTAAATTCATGACGGTGTCAAGATCGCCGTGAAGCGGTCCAGTACTCGCCAACTGCTTCTCGGACTTGCTGAGCCATTCCAGCAACGCCTGAATGGCGTCCTTGAACTGTCCTGAGAACAGCAGAGCTTCTTCGAGCTTCCTCTGTCTATCCACACATTTACCGCAAACTATGGTCCATTTGTTCTTCAATTCATGTAATAATTCTTTCAACGCGAATTCATCGCTCTTCGGTGCTTTATCTTTCAAAGTCTTCCCGTTCTTCATGGTGGTATCATAAGTGCCTTGTTTAGCACTGAGAGCTTTCTGTAATTCGCGATGCTTGTTCAACCTCGCCTTGATTCTCTCCGGATCGTTTCCGAGACTGCTATCAGCGGCGTACTCGTCTAGAATCTTTTCTGTCTCGTCAAGCCAGTTCATCAGGGTGGACCATGCGTCGTGGAACTCTCGGGCTTCTTTGTATCCGTGATCCAGGGCTCGCGTTCTCTCGGCGGACTTCGAGACCACTCTCTCCCATCTGTGCTGCACGCTGATCAACAAATTCTTGATGAGAATCACGTCCTGCTTCTGCGAGAAGTACTTCAAATGCGTGCCCTTCTTATCGAGGTTCAGCATAGTCTCGCGGTGAACCCCAACGTCCTTCTGGAACGCTTTATGTTCTTCTATCTGGCCCAAAATAGTCTCCATCACCCTCGAGACAGGTTTCAAATTAGTTAGGATCTTTTCTGCGTTGGTCAACCAATCGACGAACGCCTGGAGCGCGTCGTGGAACTCGGTGGCCTCCTTCAGAGCGATTTCGAGCTTGATCTTCTTGTCGTTCGCTCGCGCAGTCACGTTGTCCCATCGTTGTTTCAACGTCCTCAAGTTGTGATTCAATCCTCCGGCGCTGTGGGTATCCGCACGCTTCAAGTACTCCTGTCCCTGGTGAAGCACCGTCTCCACTTTCGGACGATTCTGTTCCAGTTCATTATAAACTTCCATGAACCGTTCTAGCTGTTCCGACGCCGTTTCCGGTAATCCTCCGACCGGTTTCGAGGCGACTATGGTGTTATCAACGTCGCCGAGCCAAGACAGGAGATCTTGAATCTCCGCCGTGAAGGATTGAGCTTCTTTCAACGCGTCTTCTAGTTCTCGTTGACGGTCAGCCGCGCGTTGCAACAAATCGCGCCAACGACGGTTCAGAGTTCCAAGTTTCTCAGCTGTCGTCGACGCCTCGGCCGTTCCCTTTCCATCTTCGATCAATTGTCTTCCGGCGTCGTTCAGAGTATCCACGCTCGTTTGATGCGCTTGGATATCATTCACTAATACTTTTAATTTAGCTAATTCCACTTCGATCACTTGAGGATCTCCGGCGACGGCCTTCAGATTGTCCAAAGTGTCGTCCGTCTTCTCGATCCATACCAACAGCTCGTCCAAAGCGTGCTGGAACTGTCCTAGACGCAGCAACGCGTTCTCCAGGAGTCTCTGTCTCTCTACGAGGCCTCGGAGCAATCCGTCCCATCGTTTGTTCACGGCGCCGAGCGGTTCTTTTATAGCGGCTGCTTGTTCCGACGATGTTCGTTCGGTTAATTCTGCGGCTTGTCTGAAATATCATGCAAACAGGTTGTAGGATTTCTGCTCGCGACGTTGAATTGGAAGTGTACGCCTCCTGATTGTCAATGTGAGAAAGCGTACACCTTTTGGTTCGCGTTTAATGTTTAGTCTGATGAACACAGGGTTGAACGAATTCTACGGGATAGGAAAACCACACTTGTGTGTATTAAATTGTCCAAAAAAGTCGCAAATCTATTCCAAATGAAAATCCTAAGTAATAAAGTAGGCTTGTACATTGAAATGACTGAATTTTTTGGACAATTCAGTAGAACGGGCACGTCGGGAGCCAGGCTACAGCCAAGGCAGACATGCAACTGACCAAACAACTGTTCGCCTGCCGAAATAAAGAACTGTTCGAACTCCAGCCAACGGAACAAGTTAAGGGCTTCAATTATTCGACCTCAACTGGGATATTACGGCACAGTTACGGAAATTACGTGATTAAAGGGCGGGGGGCCATTCGGGTACCATTTGGATCAAATACCGTGCTCGACGATCCAAGATACAATATATGTAATATATATGTAAAACAAAAGGGTTTAAGCCATGCTCTAACTACTGCTACAACACAGAGAGAGATCGACTTGCCTTGTCAGACTCCTATGCGTTCAGGAACCGGCGCGGAAAAACAAAAGTTGGGATTAGAATCTCGCTGGTTTTTTTTTACACTTTAGTCGACTGTCGTTGCGTTAACAAATGGTGCATCGCGCGGCCGACGCGCAATCATTTAGTGGACACAGACCGGCGGAGAAACGCGAAAAACGGGGAACTCGAGAAATTCCGTGAGAGATCACAACACGTGAATTCGAAAAAATCGCACCGGGATGATCAGTCAGAGAAACGGANATCATTTAGTGGACACAGACCGGCGGAGAAACGCGAAAAACGGGGAACTCAAGAAATTCCGTGAGAGATCACAACACGTGAATTCGAAAAAATCGCACCGGGATTATCAGTCAGATAGACGGAGAGAGAGAGACAAACGGAAAGAATCGTGGTTACCTGTTCAGAGCCTCGACCTTGACCATGTGAGGATCTACTTCAGCCTTGAAACTGGCCAACTGTTTGATCTGTTTCTTAACTTCGTCGATGTCGCTGCCGAGCGGCCCCATGCGGGCGAACTTCTCCTCAGCTTCCTGCAGGAACTCCAACAGGTTCTGCAGAGTCTCGTGGAACTCCATCGCCTTCTCCATGGCGTCGATCAGGTTCTCCTCTCGCCTGGCATAAAGAGCGGTCACGTTGTCCCAGGCTTGGTCCAAGTCCTCGATGTGCTTCCTGACCTCCGGTTTGTCCGGCTCGCCGCAGAGACCCATCAACTCGTGGCCGGAAGCCCTGACCTGCTCCACGTCCGGCTTCGTTTGGTCGATCTCGTTTCGAATCTCTTGAAGAGCGACTTGCTGTTGCTGGATAGCAGCGGGCTGAGCCGCGGGTGGTGCCTGACCCGCGAGAGCGTCTTGCAGCTCTCGCAGGGTCGACATCACGCCGTTCAGCTCGGACCAGAACTTCTCTGCGATTTGCAGAGCATCGTCGAGGGTTAGTCCTCGGTCGGTGGTCGCCTTCTGTACTTCGCTCCATAATTTATTCAACTTCTCCAGCTTCCGTTTGATATCTTTCACAGCTGGGTCTGCCCTGTTGCCCGCTTTGCTGATTACATCATCGGCTGCTCTTCTCACGGCCGCGAAGGCTTCGGATCGTTGAGCCAAGTCGTCGATCAAAGCAGAATTCTCTTCCATCTGATCTCTCAAGCGACCAGGATGCGCGCTGATGGGCTCGGCACCGTGGACTTGGTCAGCCGTCGACGTAAGAGCTCGCAACATGCCTTCCAGTTTGTCAGAGAACTGGGAGGATTCTTGCAGCGCTTGTTCTAAGGTCTGCTGTCGTTTACGGAGTTCTGCTCTGAGCGCTGCATATCGCGCAGTGTCCGCTTCGAGGATGTCTTGAATCTTGATGCCTTCTTCTTCATTACACAGCTTCAATAAAGCTTCACCGGTCTTGTTCAATTTCTCCACCAGAGGTTTGTGTTCATTAATACTCTGCATCAGCATTTCGTTCTTATCCTGTTGAGCGGCTATCAAGTCAGGTCTCAACGCGGGCATCGGAAGCATCGCGACTTGCTGCTCGGCTTCTTCTAACCAGCTGACCAATCCGACGTGAGTGTCACGCAGATGTTCGGCCAGTGGCAGAGCTTGTTCCAGGGCTCCGAGTCTGTCCGCCGAGAGGCCAGAGACGATCTCCATCGTTTCTCTGAGGTCCTCCATTTTCTCCCGAATCGTCGACGTGTCCTCGTGTTGGCCGTTCTCGCGAATCACTTTCTTCGCGGTGGATATTACATCCCTGACGCGTCCTTTCTGGCTGGAAATGTCGTCGTTCAACGCCTTGTGCTCCTTCAGCTGCACCCTGATGATCTCCGGCTCGCTGCTCGGCGGCTCCGCTTCTCTCAACTGATTGTCCACCTCGCGGAACCATTCGAGTAGATCGTCGATGTCGCCGATCACTTCTAGAGAACGTTGCTTGCTCAGCTGAATCCTCTCGGCCTTTCGTTGGATCTGTTCCGCGATGGCGTCGAAACGTCTGTTGTCTCTGGTGACCAGCCCTTCGATGGTCGCGGCTCCTTCGCCCGGCGACAGCTGAGACAGCTGCGGTCCGACAGCGTTAATTTTATCCAGAACGGGCCTATATTCAGAAATCTCCATCTCCAGTCGGACGATCTCGTCCTCGCGAGGTTCAGCAGACTGCAAAGCCGATTCCGCGGCCTGCATCCAATCCATTAAACGATTGTGGTTGTCGTGGAACTGTTGAACCAACGGCAAGGACTCTTGCGCGTGTTTCAGTAAATCCGATCCACGACTGACCAAATCGTTGAAGCGCCGTTGCAGGGAATCGAGCTTGTCTTTCAACTGAAGAGCTTCGTCGCTCGAGATGTGTTTCATTAATTCTAATCCAGCGTCTGTCGTGCTGTCTACTTCCGTTTGCCTGGTCGAAACCTCTTCAGTTAAATCGGCAAGATCTTCCATTTGTTGAAGCAGCTTCTCCGTGTGCACGGCGAGGATTCTGTACTTGGACAGTCTGATCTCCATGCCCTCCATCCAAGCCTGCAGCTCTTGGTAACTGAGGACCAAGTGGCGCAAACCTTGCCGCGATCGTTGAAGCAACCTTCCAAGGGCTTCCGATCGTTCTACCAGAGCGGCGTATCGATCGGCCGCGTCTTGAAGTTTGTCGGCCAACGTGGCGGCCTCGTCTTCACCTACCAGAGCCATCAGCTGACTAGCGATCTCCGTGAGTTCACCGAAATCAGGATTCCTCGAGAGAATGTCTTCGTGAAGAGCGTCATGTTCTGTAACGCGTTGTTGGATCTTCTCTTCATCAGTGGGAACGAGCTCCATGTCTCTGACGCGTTTCTCAGTCTTGTCTAGCCAGATCGCAAGCGGTATTAACTTGTCTTGGAACTGTTTCGCGACACCCATCGCTTGTTCGAGCGCCTCCATTCTTTCGGCTGCGCTCTCGGTCAGATTATCGAACCTTCCAACCAGTTCTTTCAATTGTTTCTCGATGATCTTCCGTTCTTTGGGATCTGCGCCAGCAGCGACTTCCTGGCCCATGTTGTACAAAGAGGACATCGAGTTCTGTCGGTCCAATAACATTTTCTTCAAGAACTTCTGCTCCTGTAACTGCGCCTTGACCACCTTGTAGTCTGATGAGGGCGGCTTCTGGTTGGACACCATTTCTTCTGTGTCCGTCAACCATTTCTGGAGACCTTCCAGAGCCTCCTGGAACTTTCCTGACTGAAGAAGTCCCACGTCCAATTTCCGATCTCTTTCGTTCAACCGCTCCTTCAGATCGTTCCATCTCTCGTTCATCTTGTCGACGTCCTTCTCGATATTTCCGGTATTGACGTCGCGTCCAGCGGTCTGAATCAGCGACTGTCCAACGGCGTTGCAGTCCACGATGGCGCGAGCCAGTGGTTCAATCTTATTCAACTTCAGAAGCCGGAAGTCTTCCTGTTGTGCTTTTATAGACTCCACTTCGGATCCTACGGGCTTGAACTTTCTCACCTGATCGTTGGCTTCGTCGATGCCGGCCATCACGTTCGCGTGCAGTTGGTAAAATTCTTGCAACTTGTCCAAAGTAGCGGTGAGTTCTTCGTGACGATCTCGCGACCGATCATCGAGCTTTCCGATCTGTCGTTTGAGACCGGCAACTTGTTCCCTGGTCGCGACAGCGTCCGCCGCAAAACCATAATCGACGAGACGTTCTCCGAGGGTCTCCAAATCGGTAGATTCCTCGTACAGGCGAGTCACCTTGGTAATAACTTTGCTGGTTTCCTCTATCTGGATTCGCACGATCTTTATCTCTCTACCAGCGGCTCTCATCGAGTCTAATTCTTTCTCAAGAGTGGAGATCTGTTGACTGATCGCCTTCACTTGATCGTTGAACTGCGCGACAGCAGTGGCTGCACTTTGCAGTTCATTGCATCTGTCGTCGAGTGCTGCCTGGACGTCGTTGATACGATCGCTGAGATTGTCCACTTCGTCTTGCAAGTGCGTTGCGTCCACTCCCTGTTCACCGGCCGTGTTCGCCAGATCGTTGGCTTGCTGCTTCACGCATTGCAGAGGTTTCTTCAAGTTCGCAGTTTCTTCTCGTAAACTCTGTAACGAAATGGACATTCAAAATCGTTATCACTTGGGATGCAGTGATTAATTTACCTTTATTCTATCGAGAAGTTTCGGGTCTTTAGCTGCTCCGCCGAGAGCGTCGTGAGATGCAAGCTTGTCCTCGCAACGCTGCAAGCTGTGTCGTAGTTCTCGCAGATTTTCATTGAAGTCCATCAAGTGCCTTGCGGTGTCCTCCAACGACTGCGTTCTTGCTATCAGGTCTGCAACGATAATCAAACAAAAAATAAATAAAAAAATAAAAAGAGATANTCAAGTGCCTTGCGGTGTCCTCCAACGACTGCGTTCTTGCTATCAGGTCTACAACGACAACCAAACAAAAAAATAAATAAAAGAAATAAAAAGATAATTTCTATCTAAACGTACCATTGTTCAATTTATCCCATCTGGTTTTCATGGCACCGAGCTCGTTCTTCACATTCTGCTTGTCGATGTCGCAGGCGCCCAGGAAGGTTTCACCAAGGGTCTTGTTATTCTCAAATTCTCCAGAGTGTTTCCACACCTCGTTTCGGAACGATGACAATTCTTTCAATTGTTTCTCGATGTCTTTGCGCTTGAAGGAAGCCGGTTTCAAACACTCGAGCCGGTCTTCAGCTTGTCGTAACCAAGGGAGGAACGCGTCTTGAGCTTTGTAATACTTCTTGCAGTGTTCCGCGCACGTCTGCAGTTTAGTATGTCTGTCGAGCATATCTTTCTTTAGACGATCCCATTGCGATTGCATCTTGTCCAGGTCGCGTTGGAGAGATCGGTTCTCAACCTTCTGAGACCGAGCTAACATATCTCTTCCTTTGTTTAAGAGCATGATGACCTCATGTTCTTTGCTCATCACGTTCCTGTACATGGGTTCGTGATGGTCCAATTGCTGCTGCAGGATATCCCTGTCAGCTGAAACTAGCAGCTTCTCAGACATGTTTCCGAGTTCGTCAGCCAGCCAGCCCAGCGTCTTCGTACAGGAAGCTTCGAACTGACGGCCATCGCGCAAGTTACCCTCGATCTCAGCCTTCTTATGGTCCAATTTCTTCTGCAGATTGGTATACAGTTTACCAACGGCAGCCAATTTCCCGTGAATCTCTGATTTGGAGGCTTGGTCGCTTAGTACTTCGCACAGCTGTTCTCCAGCTGCCTCAGCGTCTGCCAGGAGTGGTCGCTGGCCTTCTAATTGTCTCTCAAGATTCTCTATCTTACGAAGCTGGTCTTCGGGATCCTTTTCGAGGGTCAATTCGTCGAGATTGTCGGAAATAGCTTGGAGGGCATCGCGCAGGCGGTTCAAACTCGCGTCGAATTCGCGGCTGGTGTCGACCGCGTCTCCCAAACTCTGCGCCCTTTCGTCCAGCCGAGCCAACTGGTCCGACCATTTGTCCAGAATAGATCGGAGCTTGGCGTTGGTTCTTTGGCCATCGGCGGAATCGGTTCCCACCACGGCCAAGATATTCTCGCCGACTTGAATCAAGTGATCCAGTTGCGGTTGTTGAGTACGGAATTCCTCCCTCAATACTTGGACCTGCTGTACTTGGCTAGCGACCATCCTGGGATCGGCTGAAATCGGTCCCAAGGCGCCCAACATTCTTTCCTTCGATCCCAACCACGAAGCTAGACCTTCAGAAGTATCGTAGAAGTCCTTCACATCGTCTAAGAACTTGATTCTGTCTTTACAGCGTTCGCTGAACGACCTCCATCGGCTGGTCACGTTCTCCATCTCGTCGTTCAGTCTGTCCACACCATGTGCGCCCTTCTTGCGTCTAACTAGGTCGCGGACTTGAGTTCTAGTAGTGTCGAGTAACGATTGTTTCTCGTACATCTCTTCGATCACGATCTTGATCTGTTTGGCTGTCTTGTCGGCCTCTTCTTTCGTGCTCGGCATCGTCTCTTTCGGTATTTGCCGCTGAATCTATAAAAGTACAATTTTTATTACTGACATTCAATTCTTTTATACCTAAATGATAATGTTCTTGAAATCGTTGAGGTACCTTCTCCAAGAACTGAGAGAGGGTCTTCAGGTTATCCATGTGCCGCCTCAGCTCGTCCCTCACGTTGTCCAATTCCGTTTGACGATCGGTCAAACGGACGCCCAATAATCCGTATCTGTTGTTGATCTCTGAAAGCTGTTGCTGAACCGGGGACAAGTCCTCCAGATGGAAACCATCCTGGCTGGAGCGCCGGCTACTGAAGCCGCTGCTACCACCTGGAGAGACCGGACTTTGAGCAGCATACAATTTAGCGGGAGATGGTGAGCGACCGTCTTGTGACATTCGTCGTACTACAAAAAAAAATTTGAGAAAAAAAAACGTGTGAGTTGAGCGAAAAACGAATCGTCGTGTGTTAGAAATGGAGCAATGACAATGTCCAGTCGTTCGATGACTGTTAGTAGAGTGATGATGCTTAAGCTACGGAGTTCTATCTGTTCGTGGGAAGAAATAGACTAGCCATTTGTTTTTTATTTAATAGAAGGGGGAAGCGACATATACCTGGCCTCTTAGTAGGGCTGGTACTGCCGCGACGACGAGTCGGACTCTCGGTGCGCTCCTTCAGCAGACCGTCGTAAGCGATTCCAAGATCGTTCACTCTGTCGACGGTGTTACCATAATCGCGATACTCTTTCTGAATCGGTTTCAGCTCATCTGCCTGTCTCTTCAATTTATCCAAATCCACGGCCACTGGTTCGAGAGCTTGTACTTTATTCTCTGTACGCGTCAACCAATCGATGACTTGATCGCGCAATTTCTCGTACGCGGACAGCTGTTCCGCTCTCGACTTGCTGAGTCGCTGTTTCTCATCGATCAAGTTGTTCACTTCCTTCCATTGCGACTCGAGCGCCTTGATCTTATCTCTGATGGGCGCCACGTCGGTGACGTCCTTCTTCGAGATCAAGTTCTTTCCATTGCGAATCAAGTCCTCGAAGTTCGCACGTTGATCCTCACGTTTGTCCATCAGATTTGTCATTTTGGTCTCGTATTCGGCAACGTCGAGCTTGCTCAGGTCTCTGGATTCCAACGCCTCGATCATGTGAGCGTACCAGCTATCAAATTTGGTAGCTTCGACAAGGAAATCGCTGAGAGCTTGAGCAACTTCATCAAGGAATTCACCTCGGCGCAACGACTTATCCATCAGCTTCTCAAACCTGCCCTGGACGTCCTTCAATTTCCCTTCTATGCGTTTCGCGATTCTCGCATTACTAGAATTAGTTAACAAGTCCTGAGCGCTGGTAGCTACGGCTTCCACGCTCAAACGATGGCTGTCCAAGTCTGCTTGAAGTAAACGCTGGTCCCTTTGCTGTTCCTCGAGACGCTCCTTCAGCAGACTAGCTGGCCGCTGAATATTCCTATTAACAAACGAATCATTCGTATAATATATCCACTTATTCGCAATTGTTTAAAAAATACCCAAGCAACAGTACTCACTTGAATTGGCTTTCGATATTATTCAACCAGAGCACCAGACTGTCCAAGGCGTCCTGCACTCCTTGGCTTCGAACCAAAGCTGCGTCCAGCTCCTGACATTTCTCAGCGATAGCGTTGGTCAGTTGTCTGTATTTATCTTCAAGAGCCTTAGCCGGTTCCTCGAGCTCGTCCACTTCCTTCGGCGTCAACTGTCCATCGAGGGACCTTAATAAAGCTTCGACGGTCACTTTCACATTCTCAACCAGTCGCTCGTTCGCCAGCATCTCGTTGTTCAATGCCTTCGCCTTGCTCAGCTGATCCTCCACTTGTTTAGGCTCGGCAGCGATCGTTTCCGAAATCGCTCTATGGATCTTTGGTTCTACCTCCTTCAACCAGTTCCTGGCTTTCTCTAATGATTCACGGTAATCCCTCTGCCTTCCGCCGACGCCGGAAAGCTTGTCGGACAATGCGTTAGCGCGGGACAACAGATCTTTGTATTGGGCAGTGACAATCGAAACCTCGCCGCGGACAGGGGAATCCTGGCTGGCTATGGGCTCCTTATGAGGCAATCTTTGCGGCAAACTGGTACGGAACTCGTTCAGGACGTGCAGGAACTCTTTGCTCTCGTCCACGAATTTCTGCGCCGCCATCGTGATGAATCTCAGGTCGGCTTGATGCGCTATCACGTCGCTGATGAAGTCTCGCGTGGAGTCTGTGCTGCTGGTCAATCTGTTCAGATCGGACAATGAGTGCTCCTTCTCTTCGAGGACTCTCCTGGCGTTCTCCAACCAGTGGGAGAACGTAGACAATTCGTTCCTGCGAGGAAAAATCAATATTTAGTAATTGTACAAAATTTGGGAAGGTATTTGACGAACGATACGAACTTGAATTTAACTAGCTCGTCTCTGGCAGCGATCAATCTCTTAACCATTCTCTCGGTGCGATCCGAGGCTCTGTCGAACCTGGTCTTCAAGGATCGACCGTTTCTTTCCAAAGTGGAGACTTCCTCGCTGGATAAGACATTGCTTCCGGTCAGAACTACCTGACGAATCTGGTCGAGGCAGGAGGAGACTGGACGCGAGTGGGCCTCCAGATCTTCTTTGATCTCCTGCAATTATCACAAATTTAGTATCGATCATAATTACGATTCGAGTTAATACAACGAACGCTTACTTTCATGGCGTTTATTTGATTCCTCAGATCGTCGACGTCTTCCTTCACGTTCTCCTGGTTCGCCAGTTTGTCTTCGACCTCGGAGATCCATTGCAACAGTCTCGATGACGTCTCGTCGCACAACTTATACTTCTCCTCGACCGCTTGCTATAATTATTTGTAACAGAGAGAAAACGTGCAGGTTGATAATCGCAGGCAAGCAATAATCACGCATTAGTTTATCATCTAACGTGCTCTCTTAACGCGTATAAGTAAATTATGAAGAAGGCCGGCCTCTTACCAACGCCGGCCCGCCTGTGGGGGACAATGGTCAGTCATAAAAAACAGAACATAAGCTTAATAAACGTATCTCACGCATGCAAACACATACACACACTTGGAACGTAAAACGTGACACGTTATTTAAAAAAAAAAATATGTATAAAAAAAAACACAGGTTTTAGAAGAACCAGGAGATCGTGACGATCTGCAGCGAGTAATCGAACTGCATATTTTGTCCCGTACGTGGTTTTTTCTATGCAGCCGCGAAGCGAACGAGAGGACAGAGATAATAAACGGAAGCCGCGTTCTCGTCACAGTAAGACGCGTACAACAAGCATAATAATTGACGAATTTGAACAGGTCGATATTCGCGAAATGACGACGAGATGTGAAATACGAGATGATTCGGGACGGAGGTGGGGGGGGGGGGAGGATACGCGCTTATAATACGGATTTATAATTAACAATAAATAAATAATTCTATAAGTATACAGATACGTCGAGCAATGCTACAATGTGCTCAGAGATTATCCGCAAAACTCGTGCTAGAAAGGGGGACAGGATATAACTGAGTACGCAATAATACCTGAAAAAAAGTAAAAAACTTCAATTGTAAACAATCTGATAGTAAACTGAATGGTAAAAATAATTGTCACGTATCTTCTATCTGTCTATGTAAATACTTTCGTTACTCGTTGATTAAAGGAGGGGTAAATCTGTTCTTATATGTATGTGGCTGATGATAATCTGTTAAGCATGCGATATCACACGTAACACGTGGCTACGTATCGAGTACGGCTAGCCCCGCCGTCGACTTGTTTAGTCATTGATCTTGATAGTAGACATCGTTTATATTTTTATGACAACTGGTTAATGTGGCCTCTCCCGCGTTTCGCGTTTCCACGGATCACTCAACGTTTCTTTTTTTCTAATCCGCGGATCGAGTATTTTAAGGAAACGTGGAACGCGGAGTGGCCAGCGTGCAGATTAAGATTAACAGACGTTATGTACGTTTAATAACCGATGATCGGAGTTAGCATTGCCGATGCGATCGAGCGGCACAGAGATCGGTGAATCACATTACTTGGACGAACAGCTCTGTTACCGCTTTATTTACTCCGCTAGTATTTTTTAGTTCGGTGAACGGGCACCGCTGATTATTAGTACAATTAGCCCCCTGTTACGTGAAGAAAATAAACAGTGAATGACGTGCGACCTGATGAATAATGCGAGTGTGAACGATCGAGGATNACGCAATAATACCTGAAAAAAAGTAAAAAACTTCAATTGTAAACAATCTGATAGTAAACTGAATGGTAAAAATAATTGTCACGTATCTTCTATCTGTCTATGTAAATACTTTCGTTACTCGTTGATTAAAGGAGGGATAAATCTGTTCTTATATGTATGTGGCTGATGATAATCTGTTAAGCATGCGATATCACACGTAACACGTGGCTACGTATCGAGTACGACTAGCCCCGCCGTCGACTTGTTTAGTCATTAATCTTGATAGTAGACATCGTTTATATTTTTATGACAACTGGTTAATGTGGCCTCCCCCGCGTTTCGCGTTTCCACGGATCACTCAACATTTCGTTTTTTTTCTAATCCGCGGATCGAGTATTTTAAGGAAACGTGGAACGCAGAGTGGCCAGCGTGCAGATTAAGATTAACAGACGTTATGTACGTTTAATAACCGATGATCGGAGTTAGCATTGCCGATGCGATCGAGCGGCACAGAGATCGGTGAATCACATTACTTGGACGAACAGCTCTGTTACCGCTTTATTTACTCCGCTAGTATTTTTTAGTTCGGTGAACGGGCACCGCTGATTATTAGTACAATTAGCCCCCTGTTACGTGAAGAAAATAAACAGTGAATGACGTGCGACCTGATGAATAATGCGAGTGTGAACGATCGAGGATAATTAAAGGAGGAGCGGTCCACGCAATTCTATTCAACCATCGTCGCTGGCTGCGTTTCTCTCGCCTTCGGTTCTTTCCCCGGCTTCGTTAACTTTAGACAATAGTTCGATCGGTATCGTGGCACGCTCTTTTGTTTTACAGGGCCTTGTATCATGCAGGATTCAGCAGGATGTGTCTGATGCCGAGAGAGAAGAAGATGACGTTAATTGCCACTGCTGTACAGTTTTGCTGGCTGTCGGTGAGCTGCGGCGGGTGAGTTTCGTGAGGTGCGAGATTTCTTTTGTGAATGATCGGCTATCGTCGCACACGTAGAGCGATAGACGACGAGGATGCATCGAAGCATTTACAAAAACGATCCATATAGCTCTTCGCAAGCGGTTAAAAACAGTTGTAATAAAAAAAAAGAGTAGAAAAATGCGGGGGTATTGAGTAGAGGTGCGAAAAGAAAGAGAAAAAAGTGAAAGCAAAAAGCTTAGCAGAGGTAGCGCCGGCTGACCTGTAAAAAACACTGCAGGACGGTATATCTATATAGCCTGTGGTATCCTTTNAGCAGGATGTGTCTGATGCCGAGAGAGAAGAAGATGACGTTAATTGCCACTGCTGTACAGTTTTGCTGGCTGTCGGTGAGCTGCGGCGGGTGAGTTTCGTGAGGTGCGAGATTTCTTTTGTGAATGATCGGCTATCGTCGCACACGTAGAGCGATAGACGACGAGGATGCATCGAAGCATTTACAAAAACGATCCATATAGCTCTTCGCAAGCGGTTAAAAACAGTTGTAATAAAAAAAAAGAGTAGAAAAATGCGGGGGTATTGAGTAGAGGTGCGAAAAGAAAGAGAAAAAAGTGAAAGCAAAAAGCTTAGCAGAGGTAGCGCCGGCTGACCTGTAAAAAACACTGCAGAACGGTATATCTATATAGCCTGTGGTATCCTTTTTTCTCACACACACCGACGTTTCACTAACACATATTTGTCGCTTTTCGTCCTTCCCGTTCTCCGTAGCGCGTGACAAAAAGTCGAACCATTCATAACGGCGCACGTTATCGTTTCCGAGATCAGCAGCGACGAATTCGGCGTAGTGAAAAAACGCAGGTGAAAAAGCGGAGGTAGAAAAACGTTCGGGCTTCTTGTTCCGGAAATAAAAACGTGTGAAAACAAGCGCACTTTTTCGACGCACGTTTTTGTCCTTTTCGCACGTCGGCCGACTCATCGGCTTATATATGTATACTGCCAACTGGTGCTNGTTATCGTTTCCGAGATCAGCAGCGACGAATTCGGCGTAGTGAAAAAACGCAGGTGAAAAAGCGGAGGTAGAAAAACGTTCGGGCTTCTTGTTCCGGAAATAAAAACGTGTGAAAACAAGCGCACTTTTTCGACGCACGTTTTTGTCCTTTTCGCACGTCGGCCGACTCATCGGCTTATATATGTATACTGCCAACTGGTGCTCGTAACTAGGACATTGACCTGTGTCAGTAATGTCTAACTTTGGAAGTCTCTATTCCCCGAACGGATTGAGATTTCGGAATGAATCAAAAACTATTTAAATCGTTTCGACTTTCTCTATCAATTCAGAAGATTTTCAATAAAAAAATTCAATGTCCTGGAATCAGTAAATTTACGTTCCTAACACAAATACATTTTTAGATATAAAAAATAAAAAACAACAAAATAGATCTAAGAGGAGATGATTCCCGATCTGAACTTTTGATATCCCACTCAAAATTGGTCGTTTCGTTCAGATTTATGGTAAAATAAAAATGTCCTTGAATTAGTAAATTTACGTTCCTAACACGAATAAATTTTTACACATAAAAAATAAAACAACAAAATAGATCTATGAGGAGATGATTCCCGATCTGAACTTTTGATATCCCACTCAGAATTGGCCGTTTCGTCAAGATTTATGGTAAAATAAAAATGTCAAGATCATTAACATTCGGAATCCGATTTCACCAAGTTAGAATACCACAGGGATACGCTTAATTACATTAGAAATTCATGACATTTCGAAACTGCTAGAAAAAAGCCTAAAAAAAATAACCGCATTTATCTCATTATCATAATTAATACACATTCCCTACTCAGTGTTTTGTACAAATCAGTGGTACTGCCCTTTCAGATAAAACGTCCTCAGTTACTTTCATACATATTTTTACATCGTTAAAATATTTCTCTAAATTATTCATTATATTTTCGATTCTTATATAAGGAACTATATTTTTCTCAAAGAGGACAATTGATCTGATGAGGGCGTAATAAGAACCGAGTTCAGATAAGAAGTAGAAGAAAAAGAAGGAGAAGCAAGAAAGAGTGCCACTTACCCTAGCTTCGGCGGTGAGAATATAGCCCTGCTCCAGGGCTTTCGCGAGGTCAAGGCGGTTTCCCGATGGATCTTCGATAAGCCTGCCCGCTATAGGGTCCACTATCCCGACATTTATAGCCTCTAACAAACTAACGATTTTACCGGTACCGGGCTCTTTGATAACCGCGCTCGACGGGTCTATCGCGCCCGAGTCGATCGCCTCCCTCAACGTCGCGGGTTTACCGTCTGACGCGACTCGGAACGGATCGTGGAATCTACCGGAAGTCACATCATAAAGTCCGAACTCTAACGATTCGATGAACGAGATACCGCGTTTCGGGGTGATCAACAATTCGGCTTCGATCGCCTTCGACAACGGATACAATCTCGATGTTTCTGTCTCTAACACATTTCCTTTCTCGGCGTCCATCAGACCTTTCCTGAACGCCTCCGCCAGCTTCACCAGCTTCTTCTTCTTCGTGTCTTTGATCAACGCTGAATCAGAGTCAACGATTCCAAGACTGACGGCTTCTTTCAACGTCACAGGTTCTCCGGTCTTCGAATCGAGCAACTTCCCGCTCTCGACGAAGAGATGTCCTTCTTCCACGGCTTCCTCGAAGCTCAGGGGCTTTATGAAGTATACCTCGACGCCACCGAAGCGTACGAACCTCGGTGCCAGTTTTCCATCGGGTGTTCTCGGTGAACTGCATTCGACGGTTCCTTTGATGGTCGGGTCGAGGATCCCGTCCGCCAGGGCGTTGTTAACCGTGACAAATCGGCCATTATTCAAGTCTCTGATCACGGCTGTATTTGGATCGACGAGACGATTATCTATAGCTTCCTGGAGGGTGTAATCTTGACGCGGTTCGTCTTTGCGGATTAGACCTCGCCGCGTTGGCTGGTGCGTGAGGGGTTTCTCCAGAGTGACCAGGAGACCTCGTTCCAGGGCCATGTCGATGGGATAAGCTCGCTTCGTTTCGTAATCCAACACTCGGCCATGAGCCACGTCGATGGATCCGTTTTCTATTCCCATCGGGAGGGACGTGATTTGTCCGGTCTTCGCGTCCTTCAGAGCAGTCGTGTCTGGATCCAAAAGGCCTGCGTCGAATCCTCGGCTCAGGTCGAGAGTCTCATTCGACCGTGGATCGACGAACATCCCGGTTTGACTTCTGTACAGATCGCTAGTGACTGCTTCTTCTATACTCAGCGGTAGTTTCGAAGCCACGACGTAGCCTCTCTTCACAGCTTCGCACAGATCGATTGGCGCTTCGTTGTTCGGCAAGATGTACATACCTCGAATGTCATCGATGACTCCTGAGGAAATTGCATCGGAGAGCGAGACGTATTTGTCCGATCGAACATCTCGTACGATGGACGAAAGAGGATCTATCAATTCTGATCTGCAAGCCTCGGCGAGAGTGAGTTTCTGGTTAGTCGTAGGATGGGTGAATTTTCCGGAAGTAGGTTCATAAATGTGCATAACTACTGCCTGGTGGAGGCTGAACTCTGCAGTCTCGATATCGACGACCAGACCTAATTGCAGAGCCAAGGTTAGAGACACTGTGCAATTGGCACCGGGTTCCTTGAACATTCCAGTTCGTCTGTCTATCACTCCTGCGCGACAGGTCTCTGCCAACGAGAGCAATCTGTCTGCTCTCTTGTCCCAGTAACACGCGAGAGTGGGACTGATCAAACAATTTCTCATAGCTTCGTGCAACGTGACTGCTCTTCCTGTACTTGGATCGGTGATCTTTCCGGTTTGTTCGTCGTACAGTCCTTGGTGGATCGCTCTTTGCAGGGAGACGGCCGCTCGGTGATCAACTATGAGGCCAGCTTCATATGCCTCTCGCAGAGACATAGACGATTCAGGTGTTACGTTCACTTTACCCGAAGAACCGTCGATGTATCCACTTCTGATCGCTTCTGTGAGAGATATCCTCTCCCGGAAACCGCTCCTTCCATCTTTCACAGTCACCGAATCGGCGTCTATCAAATTCCTTTGAATAGCGTCGCGTAGAGGTAGATAGACACCAGTTTGAGGATCCAGGAACATGTTCGTCCTTCCATCGAGGATTCCTTTAGAGATGGCTTCGCTGAAAGTCATCGGTCTTCGAGCTTCCAAAAGCAATCCGTGTTCTAAAGCCTCTCTGAAGTCTACAGGCTTGCCTTTTTCGTTGGTAACAGTTCCAGTCTTTGGATCTACTATCAGTTCTTTAATAGCTTTGCTGAAGGTGATCGCTTTTCCAGGTTCGCGTACTACCACAGCAGTACTAGGATCAATGACACCGACTTTGATCGCTCGATCTGTTGGCAATTTCTCCCTCGTCTCTGGAACAATGAATCGTCCAGTGGTCGGTTCGTACAGTCCTTTGAAGACAGCTTCCGGCAGAGATATCTTGCGTTTGGCTGGTACTATCAAACCGCGATCGAGGGCGTCGGTGAGTGACAGAGGCGTGCTCGTCGACGGATCAATGGCCGTTCCGGTTTTCGGATCGATCAGGCCTTGCTTGATGGCTTCTCCTAGAGATATTATCTCGCTGTTCCTTGGGTCCTTGACGGAAGGACTGTCCTTGCCGATCAGTCCGTTTTTCAATGCGTCTTCGAGAGTGTAATCGACACCGTCTATCTCAAACGTGCCTTTCTCGGGATTGTAAGTCTGGTGAGCCAACGCTTCTTGAAGGGACCACGGTTTAATCGTGCTGAGGATGTATCCTTTCTCATAAGCAACGTCCAGAGTCATCGGATGTGGAGATACTAAAATTCCTTTTTCAAGATCGATCAGTTGGACGTCTTCAGCTTGTTGCAGAGGCAACACTTTATCATTTCTATCATCTCTGACCATTGTCGTCTCTCCGTCGACGTATCCCGTCTCCAATGCTTCTTTCAAAGTGGTCTCCTCTCCGGTTCGCGGGTTTGCAACGAGACCGCTTCTTGGAGAATAATATTCCTGGACTATCGCGTCAGTTAATGTTGGCACGAAGCCTGTGGTGACTATCAAACCTCTATCAAGTGCGACGTTCAGTGGAAGTAGTTCTCCAGCTTTGGTGTCCCGCAGGCGACCTGAATCGGAATCCAACAATTTCGATTCTCCAAGAGCTTCTTCCAAGGATAAGAATGTTCCAGCTTTGCTGTCCTCGCATTCGCTGATGAATGCATCGATTATTCCTCTGCGTACGCTCTCTTCAACGTCTATGGATTGACCAGTCAATTTATCCTTGATTTTACCGGTGACTTCTTCGTAAAGTCCCTTTTTGATAGCTGCTTCCAGAGAAATTGGTTTACGTGATTCGGGGACGACCAAACCTTTGACGAAGGCGTCTTCAACGTCGACTTTCGTTCCCGATTCCAGGACTTCTTGAAGAGACGAGACTTCGTCGTTCTTCGGGTCTCTGATACTGATCGAATTCGGGTCGATTAAACCAACTTCGATGGCTTCGTTCAATCTGAACATCTGATTAGTCGTCGGATCTCGTACTTGGCAAGTTGACGGGTCCAGCAAACCGCTTTCGACAGCTTGACGAATGGTCAAACCTTCGCTGACCGAAATTTCTTGTTGCTTCGCAGCCGGTCTTTGTTTGATTAAACCGAGCTTCACGGCTTCGAAGAATGGTATCTTCTTGCCGGTCTTCGGATCGACCATGTATCCGGTGTTCCGATCTACCAAAGGCTTGGCGATCGCATCGCGTAGAGGCACGTATCTATCTGTCGTTTTGCAGGACAGATCTTTTACCAATACGTCATCTGGATCGAAGATTCCCAAGTCTAAAACGAAGTCGTTGAAGGATACGACTTCTCCGGTGTCAGGATCGAGGAACTTCTCTTTTTCTAGATCGTACGCTCCTTGAGCATCGAGATCTCGAGCCGTGAGGTCAGGTGTTACTTCGATAATGAATCTCCTCTCGTCTTCCTCGGATTCAGATTCCTCCTCCGATTTGTCTTCCTCGGATTTTTCTGGGCTCTCTTCTGTCGACATAGGTTCCAATTTTTCTACGATTTGTTGCTGTACTTCAATTGCTTGAATCGTGGGCTCCTGCTTTTCTTCTGTTCGTGCTTGAACTTTCGATTCTTGGATTGTAGGTGACTGTCTCTCTTCTGTTTGTTGTTGGACTTCTGATTCTCGAATTGTAGGCTCGTGTTTCTCTTCTGTTCGTTGTTGAACTTTTGATTCTGGAATCGTAGGTTCCTGCTTTTCTTCTGTTCGTCCTTGAATTTTCGATTCTGGAGTTGTGGGCTCTTGCTTCTTCTCTGTTCCTTGTTGAACTTTTGATTCTGGAATCGTAGGTTCCTGCTTTTCTTCTGTTCGTCCTTGAATTTTCGATTCTGGAATCGTAGGCTCTTGCCTCTTCTCTGTTCCTTGTTGAACTTTCGATTCTTGAATCGTAGGTTCCTGCCTCTCTTTTATTTGTTGTTGCTCTTTCAATTCTTGAATCGGAGACTTTATTTCAGCTTCCAATTTTTTAGGTTTATCTACTTCATCCCTTGAGACTTCTTTCAACTCTTCTTTCTGTTTTACCATTTCTTCAGCTTCTTTCTTGTGAAATTCTGGTTCCAGGACTTCTTTCGTCTTTTCTACCGAAAGCTCTTTCACCATTCCTTTAGCTTCCTTCTTATGAAATTCTGGTTCCAGGACTTCTTTCTTCTTCTCTGCCGAAAGCACTTTTACTGGTTCTGCGATCTTTTCTTCTGGTGCACTTCCAATAATTTGAGGTGCGATTCCTCTTGATTCTTCTCTGGGAGGTGAAATTCTGACAGTCTCTTTGTTCTTATCTTTACTTGAAGCAGCATCGCGCACTGCGTCGTACACCGCTTTTCCAGCGAGAACGGGGGCAATTATGGGAGAAGCCATTGCTAAGAGACCCAATTTCGCAGCTTGTTTCAAAGAAACTCCACGATCCTGATCATCCTTCGTCTTCCCTGTTACAGGATCGATTATTCCCCGCTCCAGTGCTTCCTTAGTCGTGACCGTCTCAGCAGTTCTCGTGTCATAAATCATGGTATTAGGATCGACCAATCCCACCTCCACAGCTTCGGCGAGAGTGTAAGGCTTTTTAGTCTCCGGATCCACGAACCTTCCGGTCTCTTCGTCGTACACTTGATCAATTCTCTCGGTCTCGGCACTTGTCGTCCTTTCGGTATCCCCGTAAGTGGGCGAGTCACCCAAAAGACCGTTTTTAACAGCTTCCTCAATAGATATAACAGATCCCGTCGAAGGATTAGTATAAGTACCGACAGTCATATCTAACAAACCCTTTTGCAACGCGTCATCGAAAGTCATCTTTATATCTTTCGTAGTGAATTCTTCTTTCTTCTCTGACTCGTCCTTGACGATTCCTTTCTGTCGAGCTTCGTCCAATTTCATTACTTCCCCAGTTTCAATATTTTTCACCTCGTTGGGTGTTACCAATTCGTAACCGGACGAGATCGCCATAGTTTTGGTAGTGACGGTGTGATAAGAAGTGACGGTCTCCGTGAAACCGGATGTAACACTCGTGACCTCAGTCGTTGATGGTTTAACGACTAATAGTCCCGATTCGATGGCTGTGAGAAGACGCACGGGTGTCCCGGTTGTAGGATGGACGAAGACGCCCTTCTCGCGATCGATCAACCCTGCCTCCAACGCCTTCGTGACTTCCATGCTGTCGGAAGTCACGGGACACGGTAACGACATTATGAAGTTTCCTTTGATAGCGTCTTCCAAAGACGAGCGTTCTTCCGTGATCGGGTGTCGGATCTCCTTTCCACTGTCGTCTATCAAGCCTCGTTGGAGTGCCACGGTGAACGTCATTCCCGCAGGTGGAAGTCTTTCTTGATTTTTGTCCGAATCAGCGAACACGTTGTTCTCGACAGCCTTCATCAGGCTCACGCTGTCACCTGCGCTGGTTTTTATCAACGATTTCTCAGGATCGACGAAATCGCCTTCAATCGCGTTGCGAAGAGTCTCCGTTCGACCATCGGAACAAGTTAATTTCGATAATGGATCGACTATTTCGCAAAGAATTGCTTCTTTAAGCGTCAAATGAGCGCCAGTCTCCGGGTGCACCACTTTTCCTTCTTGGGGATCTAACAAACCTTGTTTATACAAACCAGGAATTGACAGACTCTTTGCCAGTGGTACCAAAACGTCGGCACTCTGTGGATCTAGAATCCCACGTTCGACCGCTTCACCGATGTTGAGGACGTCGCCTCTCTGAGGGTCGACGATCTTCCCAGCAGCGGCGTCTATCTTCTTGCTGCGGATCGCTTCAGATAAAGAGACGGGCTTCCCATCGATCACTGTCACCTCTCTGTTGAAAATCTCGGCGGTCTCTGCATCGATCAGGCCGCTCTCCAAAGCCTCGCCCGCTTTAACGACTCTCTTCCTCAGTTTTTGGAGCACGATCGACTTCACTTCTAAAGGTGTCCTAGGTTTCGACTTCGCGTCACTTATGAGGTCTTCCTCGATCTTCTCGCTTATAGCCGTTGGCGAAGTGTCCGTCACGGAGTCTATTACGGACGTGGAACCGATAGCGGAGTCCGATTCGGAGATAGAAACGGAAGTTGGTGGCTTCCCACCTACAGAGACATCCTCCTGTTCACTCGGGGATATTTCCTTGATTATTTCTACTTTATGAGAGACGTCTATATCCGTAGGAGACGTGACAGGAACGAGGGGCGATCCCATGACCGTGACTATGCCAAACTTCGCCGCCTCCAGCAACGGAATTTTCCTATGCTCGTCTATATTATATTCCGCAGTGTCCGAATCGACGATTCCGCGGCGCACGGCGTCCGCGATGCCAACCTCTTTACCCGTAATTGGATCTTTCACGATTACCACTTTGGATGGCAAAGTGCCATCGGTCAGAGCCTGCACTAACTCTGTCGACTTTCCGGTTTCGGTTGATATGACCAGAGCCGTGCTCGGGTCGTAAATAAGTTCGCGCGACACTCGTACAGGGTCGGGTATCGCATGACTATTACTCTCGAGTAATTTGATTTCTAATTGCTTCGGACCGTCGGACCGCGTCACTTCTAATTTATCCGGTTCGCCGGATACTTTAGTGATTCGGAGCAGCCGCTGCTGGGAATTGTCACCTTCCGGTTGTTTACCTTCGAAGATGATCAGCCCTTTGTCTATTGCCTCTCTCATCGTGATCTTCTCCGGCTGCGTGTAATGTCCCATCGAGTCCAGGATGTTCTTTTCTAAACTTCGTATCAACGACACTTTTCTACCGTTGTTCGGGTCGATCACGAAGCTCGAATTCGGATCGATTATTCGTAATTTGATGCACTCCTCGAAGGAGACTAATCTGTCCGTTCCTGGGATTATAAACAGGCCTGTAGTCGGATCGAACAATCGCCTCTCGATCGCTTCAGACAGGGACCACCCATCGGTCGGCAATTCAAACACTCGCCGTTCCGTTGGACCTTCCTCTTTCACGGATTCATTAACTGCACTCGTGTCTTGGTCCTGATCAGGATCCTTGGTCCACAACGGCTCGTCGCTCGTTTTCGTAGGAGTATCTATAAATTCTCTTTTCCTAACTACACTACTCGTCTTCACTTCCATAGAAGACACTACACGATCCTTGGCAATAATGTTCGTGGTAGTGCCAATGGCTCTAGGAACACTGTCACTGACCGACCGTTCGTAAAAATCAGCTTCCGTTCGTCTGTGTACTCTTTCGGTTTCTGGAGCACTTCGGACTTCCTTCACTTTCGTCACTGTCTGCGTCGTAACAGTAACATTCAGCAGACTCGTGAGCAAAGCGGCACCATCGGTAGTGATAAGTCCACGTATGATCGCGTTTTCCAGCGGCACTGGCCTCTTGGTTCTAGGATCTAATAGTAAGCCAGTTTTGGGATCGACCAGCTCTGAGAAAACTGCTTCCAAGAGCGAGATCTCCCTGCCTTCTTCCACTATTCCTATTCCCCGGTTGAGCATCTCGGAGACTTCCGGTCGGACGTAGCCGCGCTCTTCGGCTTCGGTCAGCGAAACGNCCTATTCCCCGGTTGAGCATCTCGGAGACTTCCGGTCGGACGTAGCCGCGTTCTTCGGCTTCGGTCAGCGAAACTGTTTCCCCAGTGTTGGGATCGACGATGTAGGTGCCGCCGGATTTGGGGCTGATCAGACCCTTGAGAAGAGCGACGTTCAAGCTGACGTAGTCTCCGCTCAACGGATCCCTGAATCCGTCCACGTCGAATATCGTTTTCTGTGCGAGCGAAGTGACCAAGCCTTTCTCGACGGCCTCCGATATGGCGATTTCTTCCGTCGCGTTCGCGCCCTTGTAGATCGCCTTTTCAGGATCGATTAGACCACGGCTGAGCGCCTCGGATAATGTGACCATCTCGCCGGTGTCCGCGTCAACGATCGACTTCAATCGGTCCGCGTCGAGAACACCTCGTTCAATGGCCTCCGTCACGGTCAATTTCGCTCTGTGCGCCGGACTCGTGATTCTACCGCTCTCGTCTATTATCTCCGTGTCACTACAGTCCTTCAGAGTCATCGGTTTAACTATCAGACGACGCCTACGCGCCTCTTTCAGAGACAGCTTCTCCATCGTAAGGCCGTGCATATATTTCCCAGTCTTGGGATTGATTATGCCCAGTTTCAAGGCGTCCGGAAGCGTCACTTTATTGTCATTCCTCGCGTCTACAACCTCCCTGGCGGTAGGGTCCAAGATCCCTTTCTCGACAGCCTCGTCAAGAGCGTAACTCTCGCCTGTGACTCGGTCCAAGACACGGCCGAGCGTGTCGTCCACCAAACCCTGGGCAATGGCGTCGGACAAGGGCAACATCAGGCTCCTCTTAACCGTAACGGTGACGTCGAGCTTCGCCAAGTATCCCCTCGCGTGCGCCTCCTCGACCGACAACCGCTCCCCGTCCTCGGTGAGCAGCTCGCCCGTGCGCGGATCCAACGCGGAACCCTGCCCGTTTTCACCCGCGTCCCGTCTCATCGCATCGGCTACGCTAACCCCACTCGCATCGGCCTCTCTTTGGTAAGTTACCTTCGCTCTATCGGCCGCGCCCGCGCCGTCGAACTGCTCCGCGTCGAACAGCTCCCGCTGGATCGCCTGCAGCAGAGAGACCGGCCGGCCCTCCTCGTCGAAGCCCCACGGGCCCAGCAGACGATCCGCGAGACGCGCGTCGATCAGCTTTTCCCTGGCCGCCTCCTCGATCGTGACGGTCTTTTTACCGTCCCTCGAGCACACTATCCTACCCTTCCTAACGTCCAACACCATAAGACTGATCGCCTCGCCCACGGTTAATATTCTCCCGGTACGAGGGTCCACGATACCCCTAGCCTCGATCACGTTCTCTGTACCTATACCCTCGTGCGCCTGCTCTATCCTCTTAACGCTCCTAATCTCGCTAGAATACACGCTGCCGCCGGCGACGCTACTGGCCCTCGACCAGGCCTCGTCCCTCTCGTCGAGCCTCTTCTCCTCCTCGCGTTTAGTCTTCTCTTGATCGAGTTCCCGCTCGGAGAACCTCGTCGTCGTCGTCGTCGTCGTCGGTCCCGCATCCTGGATACCACGGCTGTTCTCCTGAGAGCCGGGACGGCGCACCCCGTCGCTGGACCGGATGGTCTCGGTCTTCTCGGTGCGCTCCGTCCTCTCGTGCCGTTCTAGGCTGTACCTGCAGGACGATCGATCAACCGTGAAGTTTTCAGTTACGGGTAATGGAATCGATTTACAGGTTTTCTTATTATGCAACTGCTACTCACTGGGATTGGGTGTAGTGCGTGGTCGTCGAGGTGTAACGTTCTTCGCAGGTGCTGCTCTCGTAGATGTTGAACTCCGTGCGGAACGTCTTCAGCGGCCTCTGCTCCTGAAGAGCACGCTGTAACACAAACCCAAAGGTCGTATGTTATACAAAAAAATTTCCATTGTTTTATAAGTAAAAAATGAAGTATAATCAAATTACAACTTCCTTTTATTATTGATTTAAAAACGGATTAAATATCTTGCGTATATGGAGTTCATTTATGATTCAGAACCAGTTTGAAAATGATTAATCAGCAGCGAGGAAATATTTTGAAAATTACCGCTTTCACAATCGTTTTATGAAGTGTCATCGCGGGTAGCGCGCTCCGTTGGCCGCAGACAGTCGCGATAAATTAAGAGAGGATAGAGAAAAAAAAAAGGCGAGACACGTAAGAGTCTTTTAATCGGCGGGACTTTAATCGCCTAGAAACTGTGTCGCGTGTCAGGGCTACGCGTAGCTCTCGAACGATCGCTTTCGCAGAACATGTTCAACGTCGGTTCGATCAGCGCGAGCACCTCTGGGCAACTGACTGAACCGACTCTCTCGCGACTCGGAGTCGCCCTCGAGTTGGCAAGACGCCGGCCGCCTCGTAAACTCGGGAAACGAAGGCATCTGCGCGTGAAAAAGCCAGATTCTTTTTTTAGAAATGCGACCAGCCGCACTTTACCGGCGGAGAACAGTTTCGCCGGCGAAACTGTCCGCGTTTCCGCCTTCGCCGTGTTAATCACGCTAATCAACGCGTATGACGCTTCATCCTAAATACTGCCGCCCACGGGCACCGTCCCGTTTACCGTTTCATGAAAAATCGAAAGTTCCGTGCTCAAGACATCCAAATTAAGAGGCAACGTAATCGACGAGCAACGCTCTAAACTCGACACGTGTCCCGACTAATTCCGTACACGTGACACGTCAATGAAAGAACTTTAGATTCACGGTAAACGAGGACTATGCGCTCCGATCCCCTCCATTCATCCGGTTGCGTCTGTCGGCTGAATGGAGAACGGAAAATTCGTCCCCGATTTTCCCACGTAGCTCGCACCTTTCGTACGATCCTGATCGCCGGCATCGCGGAGGACGTGCTCCCGGGGACGGCGTCCACGCGCATCTCCTGCGGAATCGCTAGTCGGTCCCCGGAGGACAAAAATATACGGATACGCCCAGTGCAGCAGCAGCTTGCCGGCGACGACCTGTCGGCCGATCGACACCGAGAGGAGCAATTGAACAGGAACCAGCGCCGGCACTGCGAGAGAGTCTACTGTGCGCCGTCGTCGCGAATTATACACGCTCTCGCATATCGATCGCGCGCGTGGAGGTGGCGGCAATGATAAAGTTCGCGCTACGATCGTAGCAATCGTGGATTTCAAGTAAAACGTCTATCGCGCGACCGATTCTTTACAAGCAGAAGCGAGTTCTCGATTATTTTTATCGTATTCGCCGCGTATGCAGAAAAAAATGAATATCAATATTTGAAGGCGATTAACGCTATGGTGATGTCAGCGTTGTTAACAGTAAAAACTCGCATGACGTCATTCTAGCGTCAGCGACTGGTATAGCGCTAGCATAAGTTGACAAGCATTCGCTCCAGAAAAGTCTGATTTGAATAAAAAAAAAAAAAGAGGTGAAGAGTGGGACTGAAATCGGTATTTCGAGTACGGAGACTTTCCTTATAGACTTCACCTTGACGTGCCTCGCGCGACTCTTATTCCCCTCGTATTTTTCTTACACATTTTGACATTTCGTCTCGCAATAAACACCTTAACGAGAAGAGAAGAGAAAAAAAAGGCATGAAGGCAGGAGGCGGTGATATAGTCTACCCGTACCGGTTTTACGTATTATGCGCGGCGACCGCGTGGGCGGGTTGGCGAGGACTGGAGAAGGACGAGGAGGACTCGGTCACTGCCAATTCTGTGCATGTCGGCAATTGTCAGACTTGTCAATTAACATTTCGAGTGTGCCTCCCGGCAAGGCCTGATCTAACTGTGTAATCCGTTCCAGATTGGCCGATCCGCTCAGGGTCAGCGGGGAGAATGAAATACATCCCGCCCCTTTGTTATTCTCTTGCTTGTCTTGACGTTTTGCATTTTAATCGTGGCCGAGATTCGTAACGTAAGTATCTGCGCGCAATAACGCTATCTCCAGATTACGTTATCGGCCAATAATTGGAGCGTCCAGTTACGCATACGAGTAAACAATTGCATTACATAATTCCTGTATGTACCTAAGACGATTCCAATAAACGATTAAAAAAATAATATTCGTTCATCAAGAAGTCTAAGTTTTTTTCACGAGATAAATAGTCTTTAATTATCCTGCAAGAACGCATACTTCTAAGAAAATCATGCAATTTGCAAATGATTTATACCGGTCAATAAGCGGAATGTCGAACGTTAATCGATCGTTCGATCGCACGCATAAGAATGTAAAAATAATGATAAACTCACCTGCAAGGACGCGTCTTCGGGATGGAGAGCCGAGAGCTGCCTGACCCGATCCTGAAGGATAGTTACGAGCGTGGTGTACCTCCTGTTGAGGGTGTCTAGGTCTCGGGCGACGTCGTCGACCGTCGAGACGAGCTCGCGCCGCGGTTTCTTCACGGACGCGTCCAAGGACGGGCAGATATCTTCCAATTGTTCCTTGAACGCTCGGAGCCTTTGCCCATAGATCTAAGGGTTTCGGTTAGCCCGTTACGGTTAGTGGTTTGTTATTAGATTCTCGCCTGTGTCGCTCTAGCCCATCTAACCCACCCCTAGCACCATCGTATCCTAGAGAGGACGATGGTTGGATCGAACCGCGAGGGATATATGTAGTTTGATTTAGCAATTTCAAGCGGTTCGTGTTCGGTTAATCGAAACGGGACTGCCTGAATTTGTGTCAGTGTCCAAGCACCTCGTATGAATACGCGGAGGGTGTCACCTTTTAATCTGGAATGATCAACTGTACCCTCGATGACGTATTATTGTTTTAAAAAGAGGTGCGTCACGTGGAAACTGCCCAGGAATTAAGCAGATATGGGCGGATATGTTCAAAGCCAGAAATGAATTAAGAGAAACGTATATCGCCGGATGCGAAAGAGATACGCTTTCCAATTGGCATAGGTGAGAAATCGTAAAAAGCTAAATGTGTATTGCTACGTGGTAAG